>OZ007511.1:7795924-7945995 GCA_963931865.1 Axinella damicornis
GCAATCTTTCATCAGCTTCAGTAGGTCAGCTGGTGTGAAGAATTTGGTGTATTGCTCTGGGAACTGCTTCAGGAGCTTTTCGGTAATGCATCCTTCATTTTGAAACTTTCTTAATTCCCCTTCCGTGGCTGTGTGGAGGCATGGATGACGCCTGAGCTCGTAGTGGTACCTTACCAGCTCAGAGATCTTGGCTGGAAGGAATTGCGGATCAATGAACACAACATCTGGTAGCAAGTGCCAGTAGTAGTGGATGACACAGTAACTAGCCAAATGGTCTAAAGCTGCATCAAAATCATTCTCAGAGAGGTGGAGTAATTGGGCTACTTTCAAACATTCCTTCCTATGCAGGATTCTTGTACCTTCGTCTTGAGCTAGCTTCTGTAGGTATTGCTCAAATTTGAACCAACTGATGGGAGTTTTTCTCGGTTTCATGCTTGATGCAGCTTTTGAAATCACATTGGTTAATTCACTGGCAACCTGATGATCCTGGGAGTCAGGGGTCTTGGCATTGACAGGAAAGATAATTTCTTTCAAGTCTTGCCCACGGTAGACCAAACTCGGGTCAAATGCTGGACTGAGCATCGTAAGAAGCTTTTGATTTTTCTCCTCTCTGCTTTCTGGGCACTCAGACTCAAGGTCACGGTGTGTCCCTACCACAACTACTTTGGAGGCTTCATCTGTATTGCCATCTGTTAGGGCACGCTGAGATTGGATTGTCTGCACACAGCGCATGAGCATCTCTTCATTCGTAAAGGCACACGGTGTGGGCTCACCAACTGATTTTCCATCGTCAAAGTTGGGATATTCGCTCAACTTCTCTGATAGCTTCATGATGAACAAACACACTGTCATACGCTGGAGAAAAGCTGGTAGAACTTCAAGGAACTCAATCTGCCCGCCACTGTCAATGAGGTATATCAGTTCACCACTGAGAAGTTGTTGTGGTTCAATTGAAGTGGAGATTAGGTGAGCTGTGTTCTCTAATGCCAACCTTGTAGCTTCTTGCAGTTCAGATTCAGGTTCATGGAACATTGAACAACAGCAGATCGTTTGGTTGTGAGGGGTGGATTTGCTAGATGAAGATCCAGACTGGGAAGCACTCCGAACACATGATGTAGGATTGGAGAGTGCATTACTCGGTAAGTGAGAGCATGGACTAATTCCTACACTTTCATCTTGAGCCTGGTTTACAAAACCCGTCGGACAAGGGAAGGAAGCTCTGTTCTCCAGACGAATTCCAGCTGCAATTTCATTGGCAAGTATCTTATCTAGTTCATCGATGTTGACTTCTTGAAACTGTTCACCTGTCTTACTTACTATGACAGCTCGGACTGGCCTCTCTGCTAAATCAGTGCCGGTTCTATTCTCAGGAGGGCTCTTTTTGAATAACAGGTGTTTTGTATGGGTCTTTCCAGACCCAGCTATACCAGTCAGCAAGCATACCACTGTTCGGGGCTCAACGAATCCACGTGTTAATGCCTTTTCCAGTAGGGATTGTGATGATTTGAACCTGGCTTCTATTGCTGCTTGTGTTTTTGCTGTGTTTGCAGCCTTTCTTCTTTCTGCAAGAGTGAAGGTATCCAGTATGAATTAATGATTATACTGTAGAATGGGCAGTTGCTACATGGGTTTTATAGTATGAGCACAGTAACAGCAGCAGAAGTTTGAAACTGGTTTGCTACAGTAATGTATATAGGCCGAAACTGTGGTTGTGCAGTAATGTCTTGAAATGAAAACAGTATAAGCAAGAATAGGAACCTCCTCACTGACCTTGAACACAAAGGATGGAATGTTTTACACGATAATATGGAAAATAGACCACTAGTTCCATCAAGCGTATTCATTCCACTAATAGCATTTTTGCATGAAGTCGCCACAACAGCAATCACAGGCTCCCACCAGAGTTTTCTTGCCCACAAACAGTCCCCTTCTTTGACAGCTTGCCTTTATGCTTGTCTCATAGGTCACTTTCCTTTTCAGTATAATAATTATCAAACATGCAGTGTTGCCCTTTAATTCACGCCTTTAGACATCCTCTCATGCTGAACTACATGTAAATTTACCTCCCAGGCCCAGTGAACATTCCAATTTGGCATTCTTGAGTAATGATGACCTCCATTCCCAAATAATTGTGCATGCGCACAAATAAAAACGTGACATCCAAAACGAAGCCCTAGTTGTTTAGTACATGACTAGAAATGCTTGCTATAACCTTGCTGTTAGTAGTGCAAGTGACAAACGCTGGGGTGAGAAGGCCTGGGAAAGAGTAGACACACTTTACTGGATGTCGAAGTTGTGATAATTTGGCATTCTTGAGTAATGATTGCTTTCGTAATGCGTATAAAAAAATGACATCCAACACAAAGCCATAGTTGTTTAGTGCATGATTAGAAACACTTTGCTGATGTTGATGTTGTGATAGTGCAATGGGGTCGTGCACTACTCTAGCCGTGTTCCCAGGCCCATGCACCGCTTTCGGTTGCACGTAAGAACGCAAAGGCCTGGTATTTTTCCTCACGTGCATGACGTCGAGGGTAGAAAGGTGGTAGAAAGGACATATAATTGAACATGGCCGATCTGGGGCTTAGAACAGCAAGAAGAGCTAAGATACCAGGTAACTTACCACGCGTATCTAGCTAGCAGGGGGCGACTGTCTTACACACCAAGCGTTGTTGAATGTGTAGTTGGTTGAACAATATGCAAAACTTCGCTTTTTTGTTCTGAAAATTTAGCCATTTTTCGATTACGTAAAGCTCACATGACGAAACATGCCAGGTTGTCCTGCTTTTCCATACCTCAAGCGATGAAAAGCTGGGTGGGGCATGGGAACGAGGCTAGCACTGCTCTGCACAATGCTGCTACTTCGTGGGAAAACCACTGTGAGAGATTCACGCACTATCGAGTTAGCTATCCGAATATACACCGATAATTATGGCCATTTTGTGACTTTTCTGCTTTTTAGTTAGCATTATTATACACAAGGCCAGTGTTAAAACGTATGGAGATGTAGGGATAGCAAAACAGCAAAAAGGGAAACAATGAAAAAAATGGCGTCGCAGATGAAGTCATAGTTATTGAGTGGGCGGTTTCAAGTGCCTCGTGAGACTTGGAAGTTAATTAGTGAGAAAAGCAATTGGGTCGTGCACTGCTCAGTGCAAAATGCTTGTTTGTGTGAAAACCATCGTGAGGGAGTTTGAACTAGCCCATCTGAAGAAAGAAGAAAAACGATTTTTGCTGGTTTGACAACTCTCATGCGCGGTACTTTCGCGATGGTTTTTTTGTGACAATGGGAGTCTTCATGGCCAGGAAAACACTCGAAGATGAATGGTAAGTTGTCATAAAGGCTTATATAGTGACTGTTTTTGAGATTTTGAGAGATTTTTTTGCTTACATTGCATGTCCGCTCTATCCTTACATAGAGACTCTACCGAGTCTATGAAGTTAATAGAATGATTCCATTGTGGAGCTACCATCTGATGACGGCCACAATAGCTACCAACAGACTGACTGCGGTGCTAATGCACCTACAGTCAATCGCTCAGGGTGTGTAGCTATGGGAGTAACAACCCCATTGAGGCAAGCCCACTAACCTTCCAGAGCTGCAGTCACTCTGCGCTGCAGATGACGCTTCAGATTATCCAATGGATCCAAACAGTTGAACACAAGCAATATTATGACAGGTGCCAGGAGTACGGCAAAGCACAACAAGAGGAGGCTGAATCCCACCACTCCAATGGCATAGCCAACGTCTGAATCAGCAGTAGCAGTCGAATTTGCTGGCACTGATGTGGAAAGAAAACATAACATAGCTGTAAAAATTGATCACTTGGTTTACACTGGCATCCAGACATGACTCACACGACTAATTAGGTGTTACAGTCACAATTATTGAGTGCAGTTACAACCGCTGCATTAGTGAACCATGCATGTACTAACCATGCATCACATTTTACTAGTTACATGTCGAGTACAAAGGATCTACGGGACTTAAGAAACCCAAAGTCCCCGGACTGTTAATTGTGTCCCAAATGCAGGAAGGGTGCTACTTGCATTTAAGATTGCACGTGTGATGTACATTGCAGCTCATTGTGTGCAGAAAGGTGCCATAGTTACGTTCGTACAAGTAAGAATTTCTCGGAAATATAAATTTAGTGATGGCCTGTCCAATTCCACTTCTCAAAGAAACAAGGGGAATTCAATGCCACTACTCATCCTCAGTCCCATCCCATCTATAAACTGTACAATTTAGGGATGGGCACTGTTAACAACATCGGGTTTCGCAAGATGATCAATGAGTTCGAGCCTCACTACACACCACCAGACATAAAGACGATTGCCACTCACTACTTGCCGCAGATGTTTGAGACTGACAAGGAGCACATTCGGGAAGTTGTGAGATCTGCCGAGTACTATGCTGTTACAACTGACCTGTGGACATCAAGGGCAAAGCATGCTTACACAGGACTGACGGTCCATTACAATCAGTGGAGATTTCAGTTTGCAGAATCACCTTCTGGAGACCAAGGAGTTTGCTGACAATCACACAGCCACCAACATCGCTGAGGAGTTGGAGGTCATTCTCAAGGAGTGGAATCTGCCAATGGACAAACTCTCTGCTGCTACCACTGACAGTGGTTCAAACATCATCCTTGCAGCTGAGATCCTTGAATGGCAGTGGATGCCATGCTTCAGCCACACCCTGCAACTTGGTGTAGAAAAAGCGATGTCTCTCCCAGAAGTGTTGAGAGCTCTCAGACGTTTGGTGTCCCATTTCAGTCATTAATTCCTCAAGTCCACCTACTTGTTAATAAAACGGAAGCAAGAAGACCTGCATGATCATCAACATGCACAGCCTTCTTCAGGATGTAGTTACAAGATGGAATTCTGCGTATTACATGGTTAAGTGAGTGCTAGAGCAGCAGCAACATCTTTGTGCAACCCTTTTGGAACTGAAGAAAGGTGATCTCATGCGTTCAGACGGTGAGTTTTCCACAATGGAGAACAATGTGGAGATCATGAAGCCTCTGGTGGACATTACAGAGGCGATTGGGGCGGAAAAATGGGTGACAATTTCCACCATCAAGATCTTAAGGGTCATTTTGGTTTCAAAGCCAACTGACACCAGACGGCAATAAAATCAACAATGCTTTCAAACCTGCAGCAATGTTCACAGGTGAACTGCTCCTCTTACTTTCTAAGGAAAGTCAATGGATCCCCGCCTAAAAGCCCTGTCATTCCTCTCTCCATTGGAGAAAGAAGAACTTAGAGCAGCAATTGTGGGGAAGGCAGCAGCTATATCGGAATCCATTGCGAGCCAGGAAGCACCAGCAGAACCACCGCCTGTGAAGAGAGCTAAGGGAGAGCACAAATTACTGCATATGCCTTCTGGGAGTGTGTAATTGTCAGCTGCTCATCTGCAGTGGGCTGCACAATGTCATCAAGCAGTTCAAGACGTGACACGATATTCTGATGAGCCATCCACCCAGGAGAACCCACTCCAGTGATGCCTTTCGGTTTCCCATTCTTATCCGTGTGGTTGAAAAGTACTTGGCTATACCTACCAAATCAGTTCTGCTGGCCATATCGTGAACAGTAAGCGTGCTTGTCTCCTGCCGACCTCAGTCAATATGCTAGTGTTTTTAGCTGAAAACCTTCAGTAGTATTAGCAGGCTTAAGTAAATCACTATATTGGACCATCCACTGGGCAGCTTGCCTTGGGCAGGCTTCATTCTCTTTCAACTTATGCTGTGCATTATCTCTCGTGATCAGTGTTTATCTTTGGGGGGATCAGAGCTCAACAATAGTCATGCAGGGTCATGTGCTTGGAATGGCTCCAAATTCTTTCATAAACAGAAAACTCCAGCCTCACTGACAGTTCCAATCAGTATTGTTCTTAAGATACACGCTCTGCACTGTAACGCTAGCTATACGTCACAAACAGAAAGCCAAGGTAGAAATTCCTCATAGTGGTAGTGAGCCACCAGATGGCGGATTGATAAGGATTCAGCAAGTGCCTGAAATGCAAACTTTCACTAGCAAGAACACGACATCAAGAGTTCATAACAATAAGAGTGTGCAACTGCCAATATCGTATCCACTACCTCCATACTGCCGTAGACAATCAGTGGTGAAGTAGTAGCAGCTGCATGCTCCTATAAGTGTGAAATTGTGATTACTACACAGCCTATGTACATGAGGTTTAATGTAGTTAAAGGTGTAGTCACCAGCAGCTACGCATGCGCGCATGGTAGCTCGTGCAGGTGAATAAGGTGGGAAGACAGCATTCATCAAGTGGCAGCCAGCAGCAGAGTTTATCGAGTTGTCAAAAGAAATGTTTATCGGAGCCGCCGGGAGTGAGACCGCGACGAGCACAGAAGGACAAGATGGCACAAAGAGACAACCACAGCTGCAACCGGAACACTGGCTGTTCGAAGACCAGCAAAATGACAAGGCCCTGGCAAGCCTCTTTAAGCGCAGGAGGGAGCCTGCAGTCGATATCCTGGTTTGGGTGCAATGCTATGCCTCGTTGGTTGCAGTGCTAGTGGAAAAGCATGTTCAATATGCACCACAATTTATGGCCTACTTATCTACAATTGTCCGATCGCACAGAAACTTTGAAGGTCTGGGATGGGTTGCGTACAATATCGCTTACCGGTGCAGGGCAGCAATGCAGAAAGACCTTAATTGGTCCATAATAGACCCATCTCTCTACAACCTGCTGTTTACAGGCAGGGCAAGGGCCACTGCTAGATGCGCCCACTGCCTCAGCCAGGAACACTCAGCCGATGCCTGCCCGGCAGCAAATGGCCCCTTTTTCCAGTTCCTGGCGTCAGCGTATCAGAGTCAGCCCTCATCTCAACCTCCGCAGCCCCCCCATCTGCCATACCAACAAGGCCAATCTCCTTACCATAGGCCACTTGTAGCTACGCATGCACACATGGTAGCACGTGCAGGTGAATAAGGCGGGAAGGCAGCATTCATCAAGTGGCAGCCAGCAGCAGAGTTTACCCTCCCATCCCCCTTACAGATAGTCTATGAAGACTCCCCATTCTCCATCTGGTGATGAGACTTATCCAGATGTGACGCAACCAGGCAGGTTGTGGTAAAGGGGGATAGGTGACCCTGTCAAGGTCAGGGGGGTTCACTAACCCCAATCACTATACAGGAAATATATATTGGGGCAGGAGGAGTGGCGTATACGAGCTGCACATGCATGCAGAGCGGACTGCCTTTGGGAGTGAGGCTCTGCCCGGCAGCTTGCGATAAGATACTCCTCCTGCCCACAACCTGGTGCACCGGCAATTGAGGTAGTTAGTGGACGTACACAAGTTAAATGTTGACAACACTGTTTGCCACATCATACTGCTGAGATGGTGGTAGTGGATACCATATGGCAGTTGTACATTCTTATAGTTGACAACATGCATTGGCATGTGAAGTGTACCTGCACAATGGCCAGGTCTAACATTCTGTTGCCTCGAAATGGCATCGTGTTGAACTTCACAGAATTGAGCTAGTCAAAACTGCCGCTCTGGCCAGTTTGCTGATGTTAGCAGAGGTCATGACAAGTACTACAGCAAAAGCGATGTAGTTTTGTGCATAAAGTAGCTCAAGAACTGCTTTCGTTGGTGAGCTATCCTTGAGGAAGAAGAAAGACGACAAAATTCATGAGACTTTTTCAGCGAGTTATTTCACGACTACCACAAACTCTAAGGTACGTTTGCATGTATCTTTGGGAACTGCTAGGCAGTATCATTCGATCTATTTGCATGCTTGGTTGGAGGTTTTGTAGCTTCTTTGGGTGCTATCCTGCTATAACTATTTTTATGGTTAAATTATAACTTGATTTGCGTCCCTACATAGAGAACGCTACTTTGTTCTCGGATATCATTACGGTACATTTGCACTAACCAGTTGGTGATGAAAATAATCCACTTCCAGCCAGCAACGCCACTAGTCCTACTACCACCTCCACCACTATCAGAAAATTCAGAGCTGTAGCGCAACAAAATGTCCAACTACAGGGATTTTCCATTCCTGTGCCTGGATTGGAAGAAAGATGTGTATATGGTAGGAAGACGCATACAGTGTACACATACCATTAAAATCACACTCAGTTTGTATAGTCAGCACATGCACTGCAATAAAAACCACCACAAGCAGCAAAATTCATAGCTTTCAGTCCTACATGTAAATTTTGGGCTGCATCACGAATTCACTATGTGTCACACTGTAGCCTGTTGAAATGGTGTCTAGTATTGGTTTTACAGTATATATACTCCATCCAATATCAAGTTGCAGGTGTTGGCCACTGAGTTTAACAACAGCATAAAACTGCACAACATGGTTGAAGCCAAGCACATTCACGGGAAAGGAGTTTGTTCTGTTACTTGATGATGTCCTGTTGTACTTGGAAGGACAGCATGAGAGATTCAAGAAGCTCACTCAAAACAAATTCCTGCTCTCTTTACCAAATTCTGTTGCTTCAACAGAGCAAACGTAGAAGGCTGAAACAGCAAAACTGTGCCACTTATGATTGAACAAATTGTCAGCCTGAAGGCAGCATGTCATAAACAAGAGGACTCAGGACTCGAGAATTTTCTGACTGTTCGCTTACCGGTCCCATAGTGGCTATCTATGCCTTCTCGGAAGAGTGAACGCCACTACTATGTGGGATACCATTACCGCCTACGGTGACGAAGCAGAGGCAACCTGCAATGCCAGTGCAGACGCCGATGACGAAGCTGAGACAATCTGGGACATCAGCTCGGGTTCAAATGTCGGCCTCCGCTATGTGATGCATACTTGTGACACAGCAAATGGCCTAGCTAACTGTAAAAATTGGCTTTCACAGTGTTAGAAGCCCCATAATATAAAAGCAGAAATGTATAGTCATGTTTTTAGAATAGGAAAGAAGCAATGTGATTTACACAGTACTGTACCTTGTAAACTATTGTGGATGCTGGCTAGTTTATAAATAAATGGGGATGTCCCTTCTTATTACGTAGCTGGTAACTGCATGGCTTTTGTCATGACAGGAAAGTATGAATTTTGGTACAACGGCCTAAGCACTTCTAGTGACTATACATCTCACCTTCACCAAACGTGACCCAACAAACAATCCATATGGGGACAAAAATTGCCATCCAAGTAAGTGCCATGACTGCAATGGATCCATTGAACACTCCAGTGATGGTGCCTGCAATCAATACAGGAATGATTGTCGTGACTTGCAAATGTTTTCAGCACATGGCTTCTTTTCAGATGATTTTTAGGTATCCTACTCCAATGTCAGTTTATCAATGGTTCATTCATCCCACAATGAATACCCTCATTACTAGCTTCTAAATTGCGTAGATCCCATTGGTCTCAGTATAGCAACGGTAACTATGCTAGCGCATCAGTTTCAACAAAATATATCCTACTGTATTTCCGCGATCAAACGCCGCGGCTACTATTTATTTCATCACGCGATTTACTGCGGCTACTATTCGAGGGCGGCCACTAATCGAAGGCGGCGTCTATTAAACCCAGTATAAACAAGGAAGCGAGGAAACGGATTAGAGTAACATGTATGCACAAAGAGGAAGTTTTGTTTTAAACCTGGGCCGTACGGTACTGTCATAATCATCCCGACTAAACGGTAGGAAACGCTAAAGCCATTACAGTAACTGTCACGAAAGATTTCACCGGTCCCACGTCGCTCGCCCCCGTGCCAAACACTTAGACAGCTCTCAGGGAATATGACCAACAATCAGTTCTCCTCTCTTCGCACTCACAGTGAAAAAGTCACGGTCTAGACAAAGCGCTTTGATCGATCGTCGACCATTTGAATACTAGCTGCGGCAAACAAGGATGGCTTTTATTTTGCTCATCCCTTCCGGAGGTGCGGCTATTATTCGAGGGCAGCCACTAATCAAGTGCGGCATTTGATCACGGAAATACGGAATGGCTAATGAGTCGGAGGTCCTTTTCGACGAAAAAACAGACTGGCTACAAGTACAACAAGGCAGATACTAGTGCGTAATGCCGCGTATGGCAAGACAACAGTCGAGCTTTTTGCAGCTGGTCGAACGGCACAATAACCAGACAGCTAACTCAGGTGCCGGCTCCACCCAGCGCATCCGCCCCTTTCTGCCTTGGTTACTACTAACAGCCAGGGGCACACTTCCGAGTTATGTGGGATGCTACGCCTTCCTAGGCAATGTGTGTAGGTGCTAATTTACAAACTTGGACCTCAAAGCAACAGATAATATTTCGTGTTAGCACGGCAGTGAAGGTAAATGCCTGCAAAAGAGTCATGTGTTTACAAGGATTCATGGCTGCAATCTGATTGACACCACCAATTTCCAGTTGCTGGAAGTCCACTGCTTTACCCCCCCCCCCCCCCCCCCCCCCCCCCCCCCAGGCTCTGTCTTCCTTTTCGGACAGAGAGCCTGCATGGGAACGAGGCTAATGTAGTATAGACATATTCAGCTGGGGACGGAACATTTTGAGTCACGGATGATATCATGAAAGAATTCTTTATGCTACATGAATGATAATACTAGGTTTTGACCATGCCCGTGCTCCTATAAACTGTGAAAGTGGATGTGGCTTACTGTGCTGCTACGTACATATATTACTAGGGGCAAAAAAATTTTCCCCAAAAATTCTAGGGGATTTAGTGATGGCCTGTCACATTCCATGCACCTCACAAAAAACCTAAGAAACAAGGGGAAATGCCATTAACCAGCCTCAGTCCCATCCCATTTATAAAAAAATGTAGAATTTAGGGATGGGATGGGACTGAGGCTGGTTAATGGCATTTCCCCTTGTTTCTTAGGTTTTTTGTGAGGTGCATGGAATGTGACAGGCCATCACTAAATCCCCTAGAATTTTTGGGGAAAATTTTTTTGCCCCTAGTTTGTGCACTTTTTTGAGCGCATGAAATGCGTAGCTTATTAGTCATGGTATCACTTAGCCTCGTTAGGAAGGAGGCTAGGTATCACTGTAAGGGTACCCTGAGTCACAGGAACTTTTGTAGGAATTGGACTAGAGGAGTATCATTAGAAGTTTCTCATAATTATGGTCAAAGAATGCATTTTGTGTCACTAATTTTACTGTTATCATAACTTTGTAAGTGCTATCCACTTGAGATGCCCACTTGTACACACTTCTTATGAAATCTTGTAATTGGGAAACATAGCAACCAATTTGCAGAGTGCAGTGTCTATCATGTATACAACCATACTCCCTTGGTCTTTGCAAAGTACAAAGGTGATGCATGTCATCCAACCCACCAAACACCCACATCAGGGTGGCACTAGTATGTTATACCTTTTGGTTTGCAGTCTATTTATTATCAACAGGTTGCTGTATGTAGGTGATGGATGTCATTGCGGACCTTCTGCTGGGCTTTGATGCGATAATATTGTTGCATGCCCATGTTGCTCTAGCTAGTTGTGATCAATGTTTAGCTGTAGTCTTTGCATGGGAGGTGGTGGGGCCTCATAAGATCATAGAGCTCGATGTCGACAGTCATAATTATAGGTCTCGTACTTGCAATGGCTCCACGTAATTAAGTTCAAAACTCCAGCCTCACAGTACTGGTCAGTATTGGTACGTTCTGCACTGTACTGAGCTACAACATGAAAAGAAAGCCACGCCCCCACCAGATGATGGATTGACAAGGATTCAGTAAGTGTGTCAGATGCAGTCATCACAAGCAAAAGAACACAACATGCGCTTGGATGTGAACTGCGCATGTGCAATTGGCATTGACCGTGTGACCTCCGGATGCTCTGTCCGGATGCCATGCCTCATTGCAAAATGGCGTCGTGCTAGAATTTTACAGCGACTTGTCTCTCGACTCCGTACTCTCAGGTACGTTTAAGAGTGTTTTTGTGAACTGCTAGGCAGTGTCATTCTGTCTGCATGCTTGGTTTGGGCCTTTGTAGCTTCTTTTGCCGTTTTCCTGCTAGTACATCAGTATGGTAAATTCGAAATTCCTTGGCCATCCCTAAATAGAGAACGCTATCGCGTTCTCTGATAAGTCACAGTGAACTTACTAAAGACACCTGGATGGAATGGTATACAGGCTGCACCCTGGAGTGCAGCGAATGGCCTTGTATCCAATACAGGAAAAGCTACTTGGGGGAAAGGATGGGCACCGAAGTTGCTCCGTGATAGCACTATCAGCTCACCCGTTCAAGTACGTGGTGGGAACATTTCACTATTGAATATTACTCGTGTAGACCACACCTATGGGCACTCCTCAGCAGCAGAATCACAGAAAAAGCCAAATATGAAACTTCCCACCATGAACTCAAATGGGTGAGCAGACGGTGTTGACACGGAGCAGCTCTGACGGTTATTGTGCCTGCTCAGTCCTGTATCTACAGACAGTTTTTCCTGTGCAACACTGATATGGTAAAGCTTAAAAGTTCGCACATCATTGATAGGAACAGCATAATCTTACAGAAATACGTGCCAGGATATGCCTACTCACCTGCTGCAACTGGTGCTGAAAACAGAACACCCAAGACTACCATTCCCAGTGCTGATAGCAATCCGAGCACAGTGAAAAGCACAATAACAGTTGCCACAACAATAAGGCAAGTATCTGGGCAAGTATGTGGGTGGTGGATGAAAGAGGAAATAAGGGATAACATGACTATACCTGCATATGGTGTGCTCAATATAGCTAACAGCCTTGACAGGGGCATAACTAGGATTCTGAGACTGAGGAGGCAAATCTCTGAAGGTCACATACTGTATGCAAAGCATGCAATTGCATGGGGATCTGGGCTCCAGCTGCCATGTGCTAACTCTGATGGGTTTTGCCAGCTACTTGCTTAGCCTACACAATCTGATGCGGGAAAAAGGCTCCTAAGAATTCATAAGGGAATTAGGGGGTGTATGATTTCGACATTCTGAGACTAGAATATAAAATGTTGCCTCATACCAGATAAGTAACACTGCTATTGGAATGTGCTTGAAGTTATTAGTATAGGATAGATCCCTCCCTACAGGGAACTCACCACTATGCCCTCGACCCAATTAGCACTTTCTCGGTCTCCCGCGGGCGCTTAAGTCGATTAGTTTCCTGTAGGGAGGGGTCTATCTATCTTAGACCATACCGCTAATTGAATAAGGTGATACTAATTGAATAAGGATAGCCCATTGATGCACATGCAGAGCAGGGTGGCTGTGACCATATATGGGCTTTGCAGAACCATCGCACAGATACAGCCAATGATATTCAAGAGATCATCATTTTGCGTCATTAAGCAGGAAAAAAAGTGCGATATTAGAGTACAGTGGCGCGGTAGCTAGCTAGCTACGTAGCTGGTGCCAGTTTGATTGTGTTGTCGAGTAACATCCCTACTGCGCCGTGGAAGGAGAAGCCTTGGGGTTTAATGCGATCGACTTTGAACTGAACATCGATGACTCTGACGATTTCGACCTCAGTAGCAGCGAAAACAGCAAACGATTTGGATCTCCCTTATCTCAGAAAGCATTGGACCAGGCTATCAGCGATCATAATGGAAGCTCATTGCCAAGACGAAACCCCATGCCCCCCAGGCATCCTGATGCAACTTGTTGCGGGAATACAACGTCACTTTCGAGAGAACGGCCAGCCATGTCTTGCCCTTGCTTTGCACGGACTCGTGGTGCTCTTGATGCACGAATGAAGAAGCTTGCGAAGGAGGGTGTAGGTACAGAGACTATGCAAGCTCAACCATTGACACCGGAACAAGAAGAGAAACTGTGGTGCCTAGGCATTTTTTCGTTGTGTACTGGTTGGGGCCTCACCATGCAGTACCGTATTTTGGTAGTTACAACTGCGAACTCTTTGGCCTTAGAGAGCACAGATCCCTAGTTCGTGAGCAGTTCGAAGTCAACTCCGATCAGCAAGGGCGGTTCTACGATTCAGAGGATGCAACTCGAAGAATGTGTATGGCGGCATTGAACAGCGAAAGGTGCAGTTTAAAGATCAAGATTTATGCTTGTCCAGACCTTGGGGAGAGGTGCGTTGTTGATGTGGACCTTGGTGAAAGAGATGTGTAGTCAGCTGAATTTGCTGGCCACTATACCAACCATCCTTCTGGCAAAGTCACTTGTGCTACTGAATTGTTCCATCCATTCTCATGTCATATTTTGTCCTGTTTCAATAACACAATTCTTTATATCACCTCAAACATACGTACTGGTATGTTTGGCAATGCATACTAACAGCTAGATTAAAATGATTCTACTAAGCTACCTGAACTAACCGGTGACTTCAAAGCGCAAGCAGGTGTCTAACCTACTTAAATGCCCTGAACTAGCCGGAAATCTTCAAAGAAAAAGCTCATTAATTATTCATATATGGTCTAATAATATTTAGCTCACATGCAATGTAATTGAAGACTGAGCTAAACGTGCACACTAACCTTTGGGATTCTTGCAGCAATAGTCAGTATGGTACCGACAGAAAAGTAAAGTCCATATCACAATCAGGAGAGTCATCACAAGGGAAAGTACCAATAGTGTCGCACTGTATCCAAAGTAGGTCCCAATGTCCAGTCCAGTAGTAATATTTGTAGCAGAATCTGTATGAATGATGTACATGCAGAAGACAAGATCATACAATCGCTTACGAATCAACAGCTGCAGTTATAGTCAAGAAAAGTACGTAGCTTCCACTTGAAATGTAATATCAAAAGATATTCAGCAGTACAACCACGATAACACAACAGACAACAAAAACCTACTGAAGCTAGAGATAGTTCTACACATGTTCGGGTCATATGACTTCTGCTACATCACTCCCCCTCCAGTGAGCCTGTGAATGATCAAAAGATGAGACGTTTGGGCCAGTGGACATTACGTGCTGAGCGAGTAACTCTTGTACCCCGGAGGTGATGGGTCTGGTGCCATACACCAAGTCAGCAGTGTTGCAGTGGAGATCACCTTCGAGTGCAGCGTGAATACCATTCAATACGTACCTAGCAACACCATAGGGACAGAGTCTATCCAGTGGTTCGGATTGGAGTGTAACTTGAGACCTGCCTCGAGCTGGTGATGAAAATGCTGAACATTCACAATGGGACACGTGGTATGCTGCCATATGAATGCGGTTGGATCCCAGGAGTTGCATAAGCTGTTTCCAGTAGACACATTTAAACTGGCGTCCACAATCTGTGAGAACTGTAGAGGGAACACCAATCCATGAAATCCAGCCACTTTCCAAAGCTTGAGCCGCTGTCTCTGCTGTGATGCCACTGATGGGGGGTGGAGGGTCTGGGGATAGTCCAATCTCTGGTCCAATCCGGTAGTGCAGTCCAATACTTAATTCAGTGCTCCACTCCAGTCCATCGAGTATTCAGACGTCATATATTGTGCATTGCACCAGTCAGTGCTATGCCATATGAATTGAAGGGCCGGAGCAACGAGCAGGTCGATAGTGATCATATATATGTACAATCATGTGCAGTCGCCTGGGTTCGAGGCTACACAGATCGCTAGTTACACCAATGCACAATTCCACTCCATGGGGATGTAGGCACATGACAAGACCCTTCCTCCTCCCCGTGTGAAGGGCCTGTTAGCTGGCAATCCTTTATTTACTGTAAAAGAGAAGGGTTGTTTTAGCGAGGCTCTGTGCTCCCCATGCATAGTTGCATCTCAGCATCTCGTGGTATTCAAGGAATGTGCCCACAACAACAAATGTTGTGTAGCTTCACTTCTAACTGGCTAGGAATGCGCCCACTACTACAAATACTAATCGTGTAGCCTCACTTCTAACAGACCTAAAGCCATACAGACGGTTTCTGGTCCCCACCTGCGCCCTCTGTACTCTGGCTGCACAACTATCTTTTAATTGGCCATGCACACTATGTGCATGAACATTGTTGTAGTGAATCCAGCAGGTATTACTCGCTGAGTCATGCCAGCATTAGTATATCTGCCAGCACATCTATTGACAGCTGCATCCTTGACCCCGTGAGCATCACACCTTGCACGAAACACTGACTGACCATTATATTATTGCCTTTCGTGCTTTTGCAGGTATGTGATCGCTGATAGCCTGGTCCTCAGAGAGGGGAGATCCAAACCGCTTACTGTTTTCGTTGCTATTGAGCTTCAGAGCCATCGATGTTCGGTTCGAATCCATCAGAGTTGAGTGCATTAAACCCCTAGCCTTCTTCTTCTGTAGCAGGGATACCTACTTGACAAACTGGTACAGCAGATTGTAGAAAAACACCTCATAGCAAAGTGCACCCATAGCTTTCCGAAGTTATGGGGGCACTTTGCGCAAGTATCACATTTGCAGAACATAGTTTCCGTGAAAATCGACGGAATCCAAAAAGTTCGAACAGTAGTGCAATCAGATGCACTATGTACCTAGCTATCTCACCACTCTAGGCCTAGCCTTATTCAATTAGTAGCACCGTTTTCAATCCCCCCCCCCCCCCCCCCCCCCCCCCCCATGGTCTAACACAGACCCCTCCTTACAGGAAAGCAACCAACTAAAGTGCAACCTCGGAAGTGCTAATTGTGTCTCAGGCTGCACCTGGGCTGCTTCCTGGACACAGGCTGCACTCTGGACCCATCATCCTCGGTTCCAGTAGTCTGCACATGCAACAGCTAATGAACAATAATTTGGTTACAGGAAGCCATACAAGAGCAAAGTTGCATAAGTACAACAGCAATGACCACACCAAAACAGCAACTAGCTGTCCAAAGTTCAGGTTGAAGGTGAAGTTGGAAGTGCTTCCAAAATTATTGCCAGGAATGGAGATTCCTTTGCAGAAGGAAAAATGTCGGGTTGCTTAGCAGAATGATCCACACAAATGATCTCAGGATCACGCAGCACCACCTTGTGGAGTTTTTCCCCTTCAACTTCTGCAAATTGGCTCAAGTATCTGCCCCTGACCATTCAGAATGTTGGACAAAAGTTCTTTTAAGTTTCTCACTTGACCTCTTGTATGCTCGAGCCTCATCTAGCTACAGAGCAATGTCCTGATCTGCTTGCCCGTTCAAGTGTAGATAAACCGCCATCCTGTCTCAATTTAGTATTTTCTGTACAGTGCAAGTGTTATTTACTTTGCTCCTTCCAGAAATAATGGCCATAGTTCGAGCATAATGGGCAAGTGGCATAATCGGTACAATTTTGAGCATAATGGAAAAGCATAATGCTATTAATGGGTAAAACATTCAGCATAATCCGCCCAACCCATAGCGGCCGGCTACATTCATTCTCATCAGCGTTTGCTTACGACACGTCGATATAAATTACAAAGTGGATATTAGTCCGGCAGGAAGTAGGGCAATGGATTAGGGCTAGGGGTGGTTCTAGATTCGCACGCGTTTCCGGTACCTATATCTAAAGTATGTACTTCTTGCCGGACCAATATCCACATCGAAAAACCTGAGAGCGCAGCCAGTGGTGGTTACTAAAATCCAGAACGGGACGAACGGAATGGAACGGTTCCGCCTACTAAAATACGAAACGCACGGAACGGAACAACAGGCACAGCGCAATGCAATGTGCTGACGCTACTGCTTGGCTATCGTTCCGTTCCGTGCGTTCCGTATTTATTTTATTTTATTTTTTTATTTTTTATTTTTTAGTAGGCGGAACCGTTCCATTCCGTTCCGTTCCGTTCCGGATTTTAGTAACCACCCAGCCAGCCATGCATCACAGTACCCCGCAGGACGTCCTATGAATCAGATAAAATCATAAATGGGTAGACATGCACATGCATGTGGCCGGTCTTCCTAGCTAGGTAATACATTACAGAAGCAAACTGGCCGGTCTTCCTAGCTAGGTAACACAGAAGCAAAAGCCAAAAATTCACAAAATCCTCACCGTTGATTATCGGCATCCCCATGCCGGACTCTGATGCCTGGGAGATCGAAAGTGTTATCATACTTGAATGGGAACTCGTGGACGGCTGCTTCCTTAGACGTGAAAACGGTGAACAAGTTCCGAAGGGGGTGACACTCCCATTGACGCCGTAGCTAGGCAGAGCTGTCTAACCTGCCATAGCCTCGTTCCCAGGACGCCTGGTATCAAAGTTTAACAAGTCGCGCATGCGCGTGCGCGACTAGTTGAGTCAAGACTTCTGATGAGGGCAACTAACAAAACCCTGATGATTGGTGCAGAGGAGGTGAGGTGCACATGGTTACGTCTGTTATTGCACCAACACAGTTCGGTCATGTATGGATCCCGGGACCTCGATCGATACTCAGGGGCCTGTGAGAGTCAATTCCGCACTGTTATCTTACGGCATGCTAGGCGATGATGCCTGAACTGGACTATATGTTGAAATTATGTGTGTTTATGTGTGTTTCTGTACTGACTATCCCTAATCGGGCAATGTCATGAAACTTTTGAACTTTTGAACTTTTGAACTGCGTGGGAGGCAAACTGCGACCGTGATTGAGCTCTGCCCACAGCCACGAAGCGACGGTGTAAGAAAACCAGTTGAAGAGAGTTATGGCAGGCTGGTCATACAAAACCAGTGCTACATATCCTGCCCTCCCTCTTGCTTTCACAGAAGTGCGGACACCTGTCAAGGCAAAGGCACCAGCCAAACAAAGACTCCAGTCGTCCTCAAATCGCATAGGTCGGGCCAATTTCTGGTGAAAAGTGATTATGCTAAATTCTTGAAGTCATTTCAATTAGAACCAACCTTATGTCTTGAGGTATGTATAGCTACATGTAGTCTTCGGTGGTTGGACATAATAGAGTTAATTTGTCAAGCAAGGCTATTCGAGGATCAGGTGGGGTAGGTGTGCTTATCAAGGAGCATTTTCTCCTCAGTAGGTATGTGGTTGAGAATGTCGATATCAGCTTTGATTGTATTTTATGGGTGATCTTAAAAAGAAGAGCCTGCTATTATGTTAGCTACACTCCAGAATCATCTAATAGCTAGAGGCGATTGTTCGCAAGATTTTGATGGTCTGGCATCTCGATCAGGTCTTTGAATAATTATAGTGATGGAAGAAGAGTGAGGACTTTAATGCAAGATGTGGAAACCTCAAATTGATCATACCATTAGAGATCAGATTGTTATTGACATGGTTGTGGCATCTCGTCCATGGGTTTCTTGGATGTTGGTATAATTATGCATGGTACTAATGGTACTTTACGGTAAGGCAGTTGTCGATTATTGGGGCGAGCGTGAGCGAGCCCCACATAGACGAGTTCAATGTGAATTTTCTTTATTTCTATATTTCTATATATATTTCGAGGGGCAACCGCACTCCTGGTAGCCGTTGCAACCCCGCGTTGCCTCGCCGTAGCGCAAGCTAATTATTGCAATTCGTTCCAATTAACGCACATGCCACGTGGCAACCGCGCTCAGTCGATCGCGAGCAATGGCGGCCAAAAGGAAGACAAGACATTATTACAGCACTTACGACTTAGCCAGCACGGTGAGTTTTGGCATGCAAGTGTCAGTGAACGACAGCGATCACGGCCGTGTGGTCAGAATCTTCGTGTGCCTTTCCTAAGAACGGTACTGCCACCGGAAGTCGAGAGAGCGCTCGAGCAATGGCGGCCAACGGCGAGACAAAAGCGCTCATATCTCCACCACCAAGGTGAGTTTCAGCACCAACTTTTATCATTCAGGTCAGTGCATGATAGCGATCACAGTGGTGTAGTCAGAATTTCTGTAGGCTAGGCCTAAGTACTCAAACATTATATATATTATATTATTTACGCGGCACAATTTTTCCCCTACCAGGAGTGTAACTATATATATTTCTATATATATATATATCGTACGTCGTGCCGTAAATCACTTCCTGCTCGTATTTTGCGTGTTCTTGCGTCATGCGTTATTTCCAAACTGAGTTCACTTCCTGCTCGTGCGTTGATATCGTCCAACTGAGACGCGAACTATGAACAGTCTACCTCAACAAGGCCTTGCAAGGATGGAGACTATAGTGGGGCGGTGAGTGGCTAAAGCATTTCATGAAGACGGGGAGAGCGCTTCAGTGAGACCAAGGGAGGTGATCCTCCTTGAACTCACAATCCCCTATAACTCGCCGGAGTCCCTTTCAAATGCTAAGCCATGCAACTGCTCAGAGGATGGGAAGTTGACTGCCCTGCACACGGTAACACTAAACTCACTGTGACCAGTCATGACAGATCTGGCATCAGCAGAGAACGAGGAAGTCATCCTCGGTGGCAACAACAGAGACAGAGACCGCTCCTGGACCTACCTGCCAGACTGCTTCAACGCTGTGAAGTGCATGCACGAGTGTCCCTGTGATCTGTGTCGTTAAGTTGTGTTATGCTCCCCGTCAGACTCACATTCTGATGACATGCACATGCAACTGCTCCATGCACATTCAGCACAATGTCATGCAACTGTTCCATGCAAATTCAGCACCTGCATGTACTCGCTCACGCTCGCCCCACAATGTCCTGCATTCCCCTAGTACTAGGGGAATGCAGGACATTGTGGGGCGAGCGTGAGCGAGTACATGCAGGTGCTGAATTTGCATGGAACAGTTGCATGACATTGTGCTGAATGTGCATGGAGCAGTTGCATGTGCATGTCATCAGAATGTGAGTCTGACGGGGAGCACAACACAACTTAACGACACAGATCACACCAGAAGTTATGACACTCGTGCATGGACTTCACAGCGTTGAAGCAGTCTGGCAGGTAGGTCCAGGAGCAGTCTCTGTCTCTGTTGTTGCCACCGAGGATGACTTCCTCGTTCTCTGCTGATGCCAGATCTGTCATGACTGGTCACAGTGAGTTTAGTGTTACCGTGTGCAGGGCAGTCAACTTCCCATCCTCTGAGCAGTTGCATGGCTTAGCATTTGAAAGGGACCGTCCGGCGAGTTATAGGGGATTGTGAGTTCAAGGAGGATCACCTCCCTTGGTCTCACTGAAGCGCTCTCCCCGTCTTCATGAAATGCTTTAGCCACTCACCGCCCCACTATAGTCTCCATCCTTGCAAGGCCTTGTTGAGGTAGACTGTTCATAGTTCGCGTCTCAGTTGGACGATATCAACGCACGAGCAGGAAGTGAACTCAGTTTGGAAATAACGCATGACGCAAGAACACGCAAAATACGAGCAGGAAGTGATTTACGGCACGACGTACGATATATATATATATAGAAATATAGAAATATAGAAATATAGAAATAAAGAAAATTCACATTGAACTCGTCTATGTGGGGCTCGCTCACGCTCGCCCCAATAACTAGGGGAATGCAGGACATTGTGGGGCGAGCGTGAGCGAGTACATGCAGGTGCTGAATTTGCATGGGACAGTTGCATGACATTGTGCTGAATGTGCATGGAGCAGTTGCATGTGCATGTCATCAGAATGTGAGTCTGACGGGGAGCATAACACAACTTAACGACACAGATCACACCAGAAGTTATGACACTCGTGCATGCACTTCACAGCGTTGAAGCAGTCTGGCAGGTAGGTCCAGGAGCGGTCTCTGTCTCTGTTGTTGCCACCGAGGATGACTTCCTCGTTCTCTGCTGATGCCAGATCTGTCATGACTGGTCACAGTGAGTTTAGTGTTACCGTGTGCAGGGCAGTCAACTTCCCATCCTCTGAGCAGTTGCATGGCTTAGCATTTGAAAGGGACCGTCCGGCGAGTTATAGGGGATTGTGAGTTCAAGGAGGATCACCTCCCTTGGTCTCACTGAAGCGCTCTCCCCGTCTTCATGAAATGCTTTAGCCACTCACCGCCCCACTATAGTCTCCATCCTTGCAAGGCCTTGTTGAGGTAGACTGTTCATAGTTCGCGTCTCAGTTGGACGATATCAACGCACGAGCAGGAAGTGAACTCAGTTTGGAAATAACGCATGACGCAAGAACACGCAAAATACGAGCAGGAAGTGATTTACGGCACGACGTACGATATATATATATATAGAAATATAGAAATATAGAAATATAGAAATATAGAAATATAGAAATAAAGAAAATTCACATTGAACTCGTCTATGTGGGGCTCGCTCACGCTCGCCCCAATTATTGGGGCGAGCGTGAGCGAGCCCCACATAGACGTGTTTGCTGCAAATTTTCTATATATATATATATATATATATTTATATATATATATATTTATATATATATATATTTATATATATCGTACGTCGTGCCGTAAATCACTTCCTGCTCGTATTTTGCGTGTTCTTGCGTCATGCGTTATTTCCAAACTGAGTTCACTTCCTGCTCGTGCGTTGATATCGTCCAACTGAGACGCGAACTATGAACAGTCTACCTCAACAAGGCCTTGCAAGGATGGAGACTATAGTGGGGTGGTGAGTGGCTAAAGCATTAAATCTCATGAAGACGGGGAAAGCGCTTCAGTGAGACCAAGGGAGGTGATCCTCCTTGAACTCACAATCCCCTATAACTCGCCGGAGTCCCTTTCAAATGCTAAGCCATGCAACTGCTCAGAGGATGGGAAGTTGACTGCCCTGCACACGGTAACACTAAACTCACTGTGACCAGTCATGACAGATCTGGCATCAGCAGAGAACGAGGAAGTCATTCTCGGTGGCAACAACAGAGACAGAGACCGCTCCTGGACCTACCTGCCAGACTGCTTCAACGCTGTGAAGTGCATGCACGAGTGTCATAACTTCTGGTGTGATCTGTGTCGTTAAGTTGTGTTATGCTCCCCGTCAGACTCACATTCTGATGACATGCACATGCAACTGCTCCATGCATATTCAGCACAATGTCATGCAACTGTTCCATGCAAATTCAGCACCTGCATGTAACTGGCTCACGCTCGCCCCACAATGTCCTGCATTCCCCTAGTTATATCACTATGTGTAACAATATTAATTACCCCGCGCGCGCATGCGCGAAGCGGGGTTAAGCAATCGGTTTTGTCCGTCAGTCGTCTGTCGTCTGTCGGCTGTCTGTCAGGCGAAAAAAATTGAAATCTCGCCACATAGACCCTCATAAACCATCGAAATGGAGTCAAACAATGGCAAATAGCAAATAAACTGCTCTATATGTACCTGACTGAAGTCAAGGCGCTCCGTTTCGCTGTATTTCGGCTAATTCCTACTTTTCATAACTATTCATAACATTGGCTCCACCTCTTCGTGACCTCAGAGTCCCATCAAGAACTAGTCTCGTTCCCAGACCCAAACAACCCCAGCGAAGATCGCTTGCAGTATCTCGCGGGGAAGGAGGGTCTGGTCATTTGACCGCCGGGCAACGCGGATCTACGCCTGGTATGCAGGCGTACTCAATTATTGGTTAATTATCTAATTCTACCGTAAATATTTTTCCGCTGATTTAGAAGCGCTCTCAAAATGACTTGGATGTAGAGGGCAGTCCAGACTAGTGAAACGATTGATGCCGATACGGCGTACGGCAAGTAGCTCATGGACTTGTTACCGTTCAAAGCGGCAAGATAAAATGGTGGCTAGTACTGGCAGCAGGTGCTTGGGGGTAGAATCCGAAGATCACGACAGTCAGGTATGTCATCAGGCAGTACTGTAAGGCCATAGAGTCACCAGGCAGCGACAACGCTGGAGCGCTTGTGAGCCATGACAGATGAACAAACGCTTAGTACATGTAAGGTAGGGCGGGGTAATTCGGGCCACTTCAACTTCAGGTCAACGGTAACTAAAAACGGACAGACTTTAGGCAAACTTCTGGCCATGTATATCCAGGGACTCAACCTGCCTACAACTCACTAGAAGCAAGAATCCAATGGATGCTTCTTTCCTGTTGCAACGTTGCAGTGGCCCGAATTACCCCGTGGCCCGAATTACCCCGCCCTACCTTACAGTATGGGGCGAAATTTTATACTACGGAAATGACGTCACGTGTAAATGAAATTGTCAACATTCCGTAGATCCGCGTTGCCGCAGTCAAATGACCAGACCCTCCTTCCCCGCGAGATACTGCAAGCGATCTTCGCTGGGGTTGTTTGGGTCTGGGAACGAGACTAATCAAGAACAGGACACGCAGTGCGTTTGGTAACTTCATGCTTCAAGATGACCGCTAGGAAACAGTGTTTTCCCTCGATCTATGTACTTCGCAGACATCCTGGCTATTGTTTCGGCTGTCTTTTCCAGCTATTTCCTATTATTCGTAACATTTTGCCCCACCTCTCCAGCTTCACAATAATTATAATATGTTGTATATACGGTAAGCGGTCACTCCCACACCTTGGATATGGCCATACACGTACACGAACACAGTATATGCGATAGCCGCCCTGTTCGATGCGCATCGGCAGAGATGTCACGTCGATTGTAGCTGCACTGCATGCATCCTGACATTCAGCGCGGGGTATGTGTTCTATGAACACCTCTAGTTTGGAACATGTGCATTGTTGCATTGTTATTCTTGTACCCTACAGGCTGTAGGGTACAGCATGTGTTTGAACAGACAGATACTACGTGAAGTTGCTGTCAAAATTAGATACACGTCACTTCTTGAAATCGTGCAT
The DNA here is from genome assembly GCA_963931865.1 of Axinella damicornis. Lineage (NCBI taxonomy): Eukaryota > Metazoa > Porifera > Demospongiae > Axinellida > Axinellidae > Axinella > Axinella damicornis. The sequence goes on from OZ007511.1 coordinate 7,820,365, forward strand.
CATGCTGCTCTGCTTCTGATTTGTACATTTGTTTATAGGGGAATACCCTGCATAATGACAAACCGATAGTCATAGTCACAGTTGAGTAGATCAAACGGCTTTCGACAACTCATTTTGGCAGTGTCACAGGTTCAAAGATGGTATTCATGCTTGTAAAATCCCCCCAATACACCATTTTGAACACCCTTAGTGTTTGACACTTTGAGCCACACGTTGTGATATAGCTAGCTATTGTTCTTTCATTTGCTGCACTGCAAATGGTGGCCACCTCAGGTGCGCTAAGGGCAGTCTTGAAGAGTCTGCGTGAAGCGGAGGAGATTACGGAAATATGTAATTAGTCCACGGAAGCGACCTCGTTAACTTGCGATGTGAGGCAGCTCTTTGAGCGCTTGTTTTGTGATCCAGAGATGAAGCTGTGACGATGTAAATAGTTCCTCGGTACCTACAGTGGTAGGGTAGTTATTATTATTAAATTTTAATGACAAATAAAGGCCAGGAGGGCCTATTAGTCAGGAAAATTGCACAAACAGACGTCTAGCTAGCTAGTGGATAGATTCACAGTGAGGGGCTCTTGACAGAAAGCCTTGCTGTACTGTGTGGGCTAGCAGTGGCAGCAGTTTGGAGTCCGTGCTAGTCATTATGAAGAGGAACTTGTCCGTAGGAGACTTGTGCTCAAATGGTGGTAGTATTTTAGAGCAGTGTTGAAATAGTTTTTGCCTGCTGAGCAATGGACAATTTATTAAGAAAATTAATGTTGTTCATCTTCTAATACTCCACAGAGGTCGCACTGTCTCTCCTCCACCGGGGTTGGAGTTGGGACAGTGTAGCGGCCAGTCTCGATTTTCAGGCCATGGGCACTACATCTGAAACGTGCGAGAGGGACTCTGAGGTATGGAGGTAGGTCGAGGTAAGGCTCATACTCCAAGGTGTTTTTAAAGAGCCTGTATGTTCTTAGCTTGCTTGAGGCCGTCAGTGACCCATTCCATTTCTGCAAATATTGGTCAGACAGTCTTTGACGGAGATTGCTGAGTAGCTCTGTTGGATCGACTCCTAGAGGGTTGGGCCATGCGTAGGAGAAACCTGTTTCATTTAATATTCCCTGGATCTCTCTTAACCAAGTGTTGGATGGATCGTCGGAGATCAATTCATAGACCTCTCCCAAGAGGGGACTAATATTTTGGGAAGTGGAGATTCTTACCCAATATTTCAGGAGAGTCAGTTTGTACCTGATGGATAGGGGTACCCTACCAATGTCACCATAGGCAGCAATGTTTGTGGCAGATGTGGGCAAGCCAAGAGCAAACTTCCAGAATCTCCTGTGGATCACTTCCATTTCTTCTGCACTGGAGGGAAACCAAACTTCGCATGCATACTCTGCAATTGGTCTTACTAGCGTGTCAAAGAGGTGGGACAATATATGTGGAGAGGGATATTTTAGGCGAGCAGCCGATCTCATGAGTGAGAACAATGCTTTATTGGCTTGTGCTGCGAGAGTGCGAATGGCTGGTTTGAGTGAGCCGTTGGCGGACATAAGTAAGCCCAAATACTTGTATTCTTTGGTGACTTGGATCTCAACTCCATTAAGAAAGATGTGTACAGGGTTCATTGATCTCCTGGGGCTGGTAAAGGGGATTATCTTGGTTTTAATGAGGTTGATGTTTAAGTCCCACGTGGCACAGTATTCGCTCAGTAGGTCAACTGCGAGTTGTAAGTCTTGGGTGGATTCAGATAGAAGAACTAGATCATCGGCGAATAATAACAATCGGAGTTTGGAATAAACAAGATTTACTCCTTCCATCTCTCCGCCTTCCAGGGACACCTCAAGATCTGCCAGAAATAAACAGAACAGGAGAGGACTGAGATTACATCCCTGCCGAACTCCCCTTCTGCAGGGAAACCTTTCAGAGTATTCACCCTCTAGGCATACCACTGATGTTGCATTCCTGTACATGTTTTGAAGAATTGTTAAGATAGTTGTACTGCATCCCAGGTTAGCTAGTTTTCTCCATAAGAGGGAATGATTAATGGAGTCAAACGCCTTCTTGAAGTCAATGAAACAGGCAAGTTGAGTGTAGGTGAAGGCAGTCTTTTCCCGCTTTGGGCCTTGTTCCAGAATTGTGAAATCTGTCGTCAGTGTAATATGGGGTGCCGTTTGTGTCAAAACTACATGGTGAGTGGATGGATGGTTAATACGTTGACGTACAGCTTGCAGGGCGACGAATCTATAAGCAGCGTCAGTTCTGAGTAGGCCTGTCCATATTATTCGAGAATAATTTTGGGAATAATAGGTACCAACTTGAATAAGAGAATATTCCAGCCTAATAGGGCTTCAAATCCTTACAAAGGTCAAGAAGGTAAGATGTTCTAATAGAAGCCCAGTACTCCTTCACTCAACGTGACAATCCTCTTCATTTGAGGCCTAGGACTATATTGAACCTCGATTATGTTGCAATACAATCGTTGATTGTTTTTGATGTCACTTGACTCACTTTCCCTAATTTTGATGGGAATAATGGGCATCTCTCTGGGAATAATGGGCATCTCTCTGGGAATAATGGGAATCTCTTTGGGAATAATAGGAGCATTTGGGGGGAAATTCTGAATAGAATAATAGGCAGAAAAAGTAGAATAATGTGGACAGGCCTAGTTCTGAGGCGACGAATCTTTCTGAGGCGACGAATCTTTTTGAGGTGACGAATCTTTCCGAGGCGACGAATCTTTCTGAGGCGACGAATCTTTCCGAGGCGACGAATCTTTCCGAGGCGACGAATCTTTCCGAGGCGACGAATCTGACTGAGGTGACGAATCTGAATGACTGAGGCCGGAAATGGGTGTGACTGTACTTTCGAGCCATATATACCTAGTCTGTTTGTGCAGTTACATTGTTACCTGACTAATGGGCCCTCCTGGCCTTTCTATGTCATTATAATAATTTAATGGATACAGTGGCAAAGAACTTGCTTAAGAGGGACGAGAGAGTACAGTTAGTGGTGGACATTAAGCATTATAAATTTGTCTTGTGCTACATGTACATGTATCGTTGAATGTAATTTTGTCATGATTTTCATTATGTCTCTCACAGCCCGGGCCGCGAGTTGGAGGAAGCTGTTTGTTGCATGCGCGATACGATTCACACCCACTTTCTTAATAATTTTTGGGTTTTTTACTATTCATCGTCTCCGTCAGTCAGTAGTGAGTCATGCAGATTCGTCGCCTCAGAAAGATTCGTCGCCTCGGAAAGATTCGTCGCCTCGGAAAGATTCGTCGTCTCGGAAAGATTCGTCGCCTCGGAAAGATTCGTCGCCTCGGAAAGATTCGTCGCCTCGGAAAGATTCGTCGCCTCGGAACTGACGCTGCTTCACAGAATCGTCGCCTCAGCCGCCTCAGTTCATATTCGTCGCCTCAGAACTGACGCTGCTTCACAGAGTCGTCGCCTCAGTTCATATTCGTCGCCTCTGAACAGACGCTGCTTATAGATTCGTCGCCCTGCAAGCTGTATGTCGACGTATTAACCATCCATCGACTCACAATGTAGTTTTGACACAAATGGCACCCCATAATGTAAACCATGTAGGTAGTTAACTATTTGCGATTAGGCGGAATTCTATTCGCTCCGGTGAGAGGGCTTAACTCTGCCCGATGGATGGACCGAAGGTCAAACTTGTAGATTCCCACTCCGGAGAGTCTCCAACAACGCGTTCTCGGAAGCAAGGAGGAGAAATCCGCTGATTTGACATGATTTGAGGTAGCCAAAATGGGTCGATTTTGCCCGTGCAGCCGCACCAAGAGGTAGAACCGTTGTCCGGGGAAGGATTCAGCAAATACATGTTCTTGTTAACTTCTGTACCAAGAATGAAGGCTGTCCTCCTGCTACTAGAATTCCGCCTAAAGCGTTTTAGATTGCTGAAGGTGATGAAGTGGGCGTGAGCGTGGCCACGCCCAGTGAGTGCCAGGGGGCGGAGCTTTTGCTTTTTTTGTGACAAAAGGAGCTACACTTTCAAGTAGTAGTGCTGTAGTTGGTGAATGTTCTTTAGTATTTCAGGTATATAGCATCAAGATCACAAGAAGATAGTGCTGTTCATGTATACAGAGTAGCTACTGGAGACCAGCATGTGTGGGTGGTATATAGATCTGTTTGCTCCTAGCCAAATACAATGTCATGTAATTGGTAGCCTACAGCCTGATATAGCCAAGAGTGCATGATGACATCATTGTTTTTTCACGGCGGAGAAAAAACAATGATGTCATCATGCGCTCGTGATATAGTTTATCAAGGGACTGCTCTTTGACTGCATGACAGAACACATAGGAGACCACTAGAGGGCAGACATCCAGAAAGAGTAGAGGAGATAAGCACTTTGAATTCAGTCTGACTACAGTACCAACAGGAGCACATAATGAGGTACCTCATTATGCACTCCTGGTACCAATGATGGGCCAGTATAAAAATGCATCACCCTAACTGACAGCAGGCCGTGTTCTTTCGTTGTAACTGAAAGCGGTGTGTGGGCCTGGGAATGAGGCTATGGTTTCAAGGTAGCATCTTTCCAGCTTGTAATATAAGTCTGCATGTTTGAACTTTATACCATGAAAAAACAGTGTAGCTACGTATATATAGATCTCCGTACATACCACCCCCCAGTAATAGTTGTAACACATCTAGGAGACTCTACAATCACAATGCCCGAGGGTGCAGCTAGTGATGTAAATATATTATACTTCCCTAGTAGTGCAGCGGCATAGTAAGGCATACCAAACCAATTGTTCACTTTATGATAAAAGCACCAAAATTGGTACACATATAGAGTAATATACTGTGAACATTTTCAGATATTGAGGCATGTGAAATTGTGCCTGCGTCAGCCGTGGTGGGCGTTTTTCAAAATGGCCGCTGTGCAACGTTACCAAATTTGGCAATGTTGTCTTAAATGACTCTTAGTGGTAGCTAAGCTCTGACACATGAAACACAAATTTAACACCTGACTCAGTCTCACTGAGAGAGGAGGACTCATGCAGTGGACAGTAGCGGCTATATGAAAGAAAGAGGGAACAGCTAGGTGGGCGGGTGCATCGAATACCCCATACTTGACTTACTACTGCTATATACAGCTTGCAGCTGTCTCCACCACAGCTAGTATTGCTAATGTTGTGAATACCCTGGTTCACCATTGTCCGGCGTCCCATAATCGGTTGCCTGTCATTCCCATTTAAATCTGTTCTTTTGGCCATTGTCAATAATTGGTACCAGCTACCACTATTCATTGGAGGTGAGTCAGGTCAACGATGCAGTGCAGCAGTGGCAGTGAGAGCTTTCCAATCACATGACTCACTTGCTGCTGATCACATGACAGCTTCACTCCCCAACTATGGATATCAGGTGCACATCTGCATATCCATACCTAATCCTTGGGGTGTTTGCAATTGGGTGGAAAGGTGGCCCTTCCACCATTGTCCACTGGAAGATGTAGCTATACTTTCCCCAATAGGACACTCTATCCTGGGTGTTGCTCCCCTCTCCTTTCCTATGAGTTTGATGCAAAACGTTTTGCGATATATACATACTACACCACGTGCATGAAAGTTAGTGATGGGAAAGATAAGTCCATGCAGTGGTTAGCCAGAATGTATAACTGCAACAACATTACAACGTCACGATGTGAAACTAACTATTGCATGTCTTGGCATTCAAGTATGGATTTTATACGCTTCTACCCAACCAATTAATGTGGAATGTGCATGGGATGCCTTGCCACAGTGGTTACTGCCCTGATTCTAAAACTGCGATCTCCATGATTATAGGCTGATTCCAAGTCCCAATGGCCTGGAGGGAGGGGTTGTCAATAATGCTCTCCCTTGTATATATCCTATATTAGAATATGTAATGGCCCTTGCTTTGTATTCCTTACTGCTCAGTAGGCCATAAATGCTACCACTGGACATAACTCATTGATCCCCTATATGCCCAATGCACTTATTGCCAGCATGAAACTGTTCTGTCTTGGAACTGGTTGGTAGTATAATATTGTCAAGTACAGTTTCGACACAAATAAACAATGCAACCAAGTAGCCAAATATCATGCATGTTGCTGACCTGTTGGTACAAATATCTCAAAAAGCCCAAAGTTGCAAGCCACTATATGTATATGAAACCCCTGACTTTGGAGACCACAGGCCTCAGATCTATAGTGTAGTATCATGTAGCTGGCTTCGGAAGAGGGGGGTCAGCATAGTTTGTCCAATGCTCATTTCCTACACACTCCATTTTCCACCACTTTGAGCTTATTCATGTGTACTGCATCGGTTTTGGTAGGCCCTTAGCATTTTGGCTGCCAAGTGTGTCTTGATTATTTATCTGTAAGCTAAGCCATTGAAGATGTGGTGAGTGTTTGGGAGATACATGTATGTTTGACGAAAAAGAGAGGCAACTGCAAGGCTACATCATTCCAATTGCCTGACGTGATAATCATACTCTGCAGGTAACTAAGACAGAATGAACGGCAAATAAGTAAATGCACTATGCTGTGGCTCAGCTAGTGTTACTGGGAGCACTGGTTGTTTACACTGCCACATCAGACGTAATCATGAGAATCCTGTTCCAATAGTACTACATGCAACATGCACAGCACAATTTCAAATGCCTCAATATCTAAAAATGTTCACAGTATATTAATCTATATGTGTACCAATTTTGGTGCTTTTATCAAAAAGTGAACAATTGGTTTGATATGCCGCTGCACTATAGCAGACGTGTCAGAGTTGTTGTCATTTTGAGAGGGCTTCCCTAGTAATAATATACTGTTGATACAGCTTCAAGTCCTATTTCAACAGGTTTACGGCAGAGCACTTACACCTTGTACATGCTGTTGTTCTGCTCACGGGATGTGGACTGTGCTAGAATCAATCCAACAGGCCGAATCTCACTATATATATATCTGCTGTCGTAAAAGATGTTCACTTTATTAATAAAGTGAGCATCTTTTAGGACAATAGCTAGTGAGATTTGGCCTGTTGGATTGATTCCATGGTATAATGCCTGTTACTAGCACAGTCCACATCCAGTGCATGTGCAGCACAACAGCATGACTACAAGGTGTAAGTGCTCTGCCGTAAACCCGTTGAAATAGGACTATACTAGTCTATAGCTGTACAAACTGGTGGACGCAATCAGATCTGCTGAAATATCCATGATCACGGTGAAGTAAGTCTTTAGACATTATACTGAATGGTGAGTTTTTCTTACCAATCTCTTGCATTACCAGGAGTATAAGGTTGCCAAGGTGAATTCGAAGGCATCTTCAGAGAACACGAAGCATTAATGCTTTCAAAGACGCATCACATACCACATTGTCCAGGAACTGTATGCATTGCATTGGACCACCTCCACGCTGGTGTTTGGAATTAGTCCTTTCACTGTACTTACTAAGTACCGTATATATGTAATTTAAAATGCAGCAACCATTACATTTATGCACATAAAGATGTTGTCAGAAAACAATAATAATGCACAAAAAAAACAAAAACACAAATGATCAAGTACAAAATCAATTCTTTCTGCATGGTCTACATTCTGGATGTTTTGAAGTGAGAGGATTGTATTTTAACTGCTTCAATTTCACTGGCAAGAGTGGAAAGTTCAATGTCCCGTAGCACCTCGATTAGTGTACTCCAACTCACTGGCTGCTTCCCTCTTCCTTTAATCCACTCCTGGAGAATCTCTGTGTTGATCTGCTCAGCATCTTCTCTATGCTTGTGCTCAATGTTGTGGATTCCAGCCCCTGTGGACGATTCCAAGAGAAGGAAGCCGAACCAGGTGTACTTGGTGCTGATCTCCTGGGGGATGTTGATCCTTCTCTCTCTCCCTCGAAACCTGATCAGCTCTAGCATAGTCGGACGAGAGTCTGCAGTTGAGAATTCAAGTTCTACCATAATAAAACAAGCCTTGAATGGCTATACCACAATTTCAGCCTCAACATGATATTAGGGACAAGCATTCCCCCATACATCACACAACTGAAGGCCATACTGGAGGATGTGGTAGCACTCTCCATCATAACATGCTGGATCCACAGTCATGGATGTACAGAACACAATTTTCAATTACAAGTACCTTGATCATCAGTAGCTGTGAAGGACTGAACATCAAAGTTGTCTCTGGGTACTGATGGTCCTGAATGTAACAACAACAACAAGAAAGAAGTAATTAATTTTGAGCATAGAAAATATCACCTGCTCGATCATTCAGAATGTCCTGATCTCATTCAAAGCTTAACCCTTTAAGCCCCATTGACGTCTATAGGCGTCATTTAGACCCTATGCACTTGTAGGGCTTCTCGTCAGTCCAAAAAGAGACCAAAAAGGCTTCAGAGGGCCTAGGGACGACTTTGAGGGCCGAACTCAAAAATTTGGTCAGATTTCGGCGCACCTCCCCCACTAAACGTACAAGCGGGGGGGTATCTAAAGGGGGGGCTGCGCCCCCCCTTCACCTGTCGTGGGCGTTTTTTGATTTTAATGAGATTCATTGACCCGAGAATTTTTGATTCTAATGATATTCATAGACCCCACCCAGGGCCTCAAGAAAACCTGCAAATTGGTGGTGTAAGGTGTGCCATCAGTCAGATCTGGCCTAAGTTTAGGGAAATGCTGGGCGAAAATCCGGCTGACATCCACCTTTGACCTCCGATTGCTAGCTGGGCTTGTGGGGGTCATGAATATCATTAACGGTATTGCCAGAGGGGTCTCTCCATGTGTGCGGGCCCCACCGAGTTTGGCCGCTGAGGAGCGAATGCTGTGGGAGAGGAGTACCTACGAAAGTGGTGTGCGCTGAATGCATGAAAATGTGTTGTCTTGGTGGGAAGAATTCGGTGGTTAAAGGGTTAATAGACATTACCAGACCTCAACAAGTCCTGAATGTGAAATAAATGTTCTCTCAAATCCATTGCAGGACTTTAAGCAAGAAAATATTACAAGGAGCTATAAAGGTTCAGTAGCACTATGCTACATCTATAGCTGTATGAATGCATCACATGCCTCTACAATTACCTTGCAGGTCGGGAAACCAAACCATGCTCTCCTCAGTCAGGCGTCCATACACAGTGTCTGGGTCGATCTCACACGTCCAGTAGTTGATTTTATCAGCAGGGAACGCAAGGTGTGCTGGTTTGGCATAGCAATCACTGCCATGCTTGCAGAGGAAGGCTCGTTTGGGCTCTTGTAATGCGTGATACTGGAGGGTTTCCTTCGCTTTTTCAACGCCTCTGAAAATGGTGCGCCATATTGAGGGACAGAAAGCAACACATGCATCGTGTGGTGCATTGACATAAACTTCAAAATGTGAAAATGCATCGACCAGTGTGATTGATCCAGGAACACCACTTGGAAACTGGAATTTGATGCAGTTCCTTGTAAGGCACAGCGGTTTTGTGGAGTCGTTGGGAGAGACAGAGAGGCTCCAGGAGGAAGAATTCTCTGAAGACTGAAGGAATGCAACCAATGAGCAGAACACACCACTGGGAACCCACCTGCGCAGGTGTGAAAAGACAATGGCAAGTGCAGCAGCTGGAGATGATGAAGAGATCTGTCGGCATTGATCAATCTCGTCTGAATCCATTGATGGTAAGAGGCAAGGCATAAAGTATTCATCGTTGCCGATAAGTTGGGCTACGATCAGGCGATCTTTCATCAGCTTCAGTAGGTCAGCTGGTGTGAAGAATTTGGTGTATTGCTCTGGGAACCGCTTCAGGAGCTTTGCGGTAATGCATCCTTCATTTTGAAACTTTCTTAATTCCCCTTCCGTGGCTGTGTGGAGGCATGGATGACGCCTGAGCTCGTAGTGGTACCTTACCAGCTCAGAGATCTTGGCTGGAAGGAATTGCGGATCAATGAACACAACATCTGGTAGCAAGTGCCAGTAGTAGTGGATGACACAGTAACTAGCCAAATGGTCTAAAGCTGCATCGAAATCATTCTCAGAAAGGTGGAGTAATAGGGCTACTTTCAAACACTCCCTCCTATGCAGGATTCTTGTACCTTGGTCTCGAGCTAGCTTCTGTAGGTATTGCTCAAATTTGAACCAACTGATGGGGGTTTTCCTTGGTTTCATGCTTGATGCAGCATTCGAAATCACATTCGTTAATTCACTGGCAACCTGATGATCCTGGGAATCAGGCGTCTTGGCGTTGACAGGAAAGATAATTTCTTTCAAATCTTGCCCACGGTAGACCAAACTCTGGTCAAATGCTGGACTGAGCAGGCTAAGAAGCATTTGATTTTTCTCCCTTCTGCTTTCTGGGCACTCAGACTCAAGGTCACGGTGCGTCCCTACCACAACTACTTTGGAGGCTTCATCTGCATTGCCATCTGTTAGGGAACGCTGAGATTGGACTGTCTGCACACAGCGCATGAGCATCTCTTCATTTGTAAAGGCACACGGTTTGGGCTCACCAACTGATTTTCCATTGTCAAAGTATTCTATTTTGGGATATTCGCTCAACTTCTCTGATAGCTTCATGATGAACAAACACACAGTCATACGCTGGAGAAAGGCTGGTAGAACTTCAAGGAACTCAATCTGCCCGCCGCTGTCAATGAGGTATATCAGTTCACCACTGAGAAGTTGTTGTGGTTCAATTGAAGTGGAGATTAGGTGAGCTGTGTTCTCTAAAGCCAACCTCGTAGCTTCGTGTAGTTCAGATTCAGGTTCATGGAACATTGAATAACAGCAGATCGTTTGGTTGTGAGGGGTGGATTTACTAGATGGAGCTCCAGAATGGGAAGCACTCCGAGCATGTGATGTAGGATTGGAGAGTGGATTACTGTGTAAGTGAGATTGTATGCTTTCACCTTCAGCCTGGTTTCCAAAGCATGTAGCACAAAGGAGGGAAGTTATGTTCTCCAGATGAATTCCAGCTGCAATTTCATTAGCAAGTATCTTATCTAGTTCATCGATGTTGACTTCCTGAAACTGTTCACCTGTTTTACATACTATGACAGCTCGGACTGGCCTCTCTGCTAAATCAGTGCTGGTTCTATTCTCAGGAGGGCTCTTCTTGAATAACAGGTGTTTTGTATGGGTCTTTCCAGACCCAGCTATACCAGTGAGCAAGCATACTACTGTTCGGGGCTCAACGAATCCATGCCGTAATGCCTTCTCCAACAGTGATTTTGATGATTTGAACCTGGCTTCTATTGCTGCTTGTGTTCTCGCTCTATCTGCAGCCTCTCTTCGCACTGCAACAGTGAAGTTAAGCATTAGATAAACTTGCACAATGCCTCCTATACTGATTGATATGTATTCCCTTACACTGTACAACATTCAGCAAACTGAGCATATTTGTACAATCATGTTATTATGCTAGCCACTTCAGTGGAAATTGAATTCCTGTTTCGTCAACAGCACCACATCTACATAGCAAACCCACATCTACATAGCATCTGCATACAGACTCATCGATGAACTAGCTATCTGTACAGACTCTTCAGTCTGAATGTGAATTTAGTTATAACTAAATTCACATTCAGACTGAAGAGTCTGATCAAATAGTGCAGGATCAAAAGTCATTTCAATGTCACTGATTATGGCCAAATTATGAACAAACTCCCTTGGGTGCATAATGTCATGGAGAGTCAAAAGGATGATCGAGTAGCTATGGAAGTGAGGCATGCATGTTCACTAACCATCGATATAAGACGGCATGTATACGATACATGCCAGACCTGTACAAATTGTCTGCATGATGGATATGGACAACAACAACAACAAAATGAGGACGAATCCCACCACTCCAATGACGTAGCCAGCACTCCCTGAAGAGGAGGAGAAAAACATACAGCCATAAAAGGATTATAGCTACTGCTAGGAGACTGCATTGCATTGTGGGGCAAGCATGAGTGTAAACAGATGTAGCTCGTATATGTCCCACATGGCATAAGCCAAATTATAATATGCATGCTGCAGACATGTCTGTAGCTACCTGAACCATCTGATGATAAAACGTTTATTAACTATGGTCATGCAGTTGCCCCTACGTAAATCATTCTAGGCAATGAATATGTATAAGTCCACCAGTGGTCTCCATCGTCATCGTCCGAGTTGAGCAGTAGCTAGACTGTTCACAGATCGTTCGAGTGCCTGTTTACGCATGATGCAAAAAATAAGAGCTGCAAGCGATTTACGGCATGATGTACAATAGATATAAACATAATATACTCACGTTCGCCCCAAATATCCGATTGTTAGTTATGGTGCATAAGACTAGTTCGATTGTTACTTAGCTAGAGAACATATATCTCACGGTCACTATACCAGTATTAATTTTCATCCAATGTAAGTTTATCAGATAATTTCACATGACTTTGCAGTGAGTGAGTGAGTGGCCATTTAACCAGTTAATGCATGCTGCTGTCTTGCTAACTCATTCTTTTTTGTTTACTGGCAAGTTGAGGTCATGTAGCTAGCAGGAAAGGACCTGCCCCAATTGGACTTACTGTTCAACAAAACCAGTGGAAAGGTACTATAGTTGTGCCAACAGCTTGACAGGAGCTCAGAAACCCAGCAACAACTAGCTACCTGCAGCTCTACCTGCATGGGTTTCTGTGGCCAGGTTTTCCAGAAGATCCATACCACCGAGTCAGCCGTATCTTAGTGGACTAGGTGACATGCCAATAAGCACTAGACTGAGCAAAGTGGTAGTTGTGCAGGTGGAGAATGGAATTCGTGGCTACACTACGTATTACAATATTAATCACATACTTACAGAGATGCCATACATTTACTCCCATAGAAAAGCGTGAAATTTTTCCCCAAATTGCACAGTTATTGTAGCCCGAGGGCTGTCAGAAATTGCACGGTTACGAAGCGGCCGCGGCACGCGCCAACCAATCAGGTCGAGCTCTGCCCTAGCAACGAGTGTCCGCATCATGGCTTCGCCTCGTTTTCATTAGCAACGGTTGAAAATGGCTGTACTTTGTGAACGCTCACGTTGTTTAAGCTTTCTGTACCTGAGCTGAAGAAATGCTGTGAGAACCGAACAATAGCATGACGAAAGTGTTGTCACAGAAACGGTGGCGAAAGTGTTGTCACAGAAACAGTGGTGCTGCTAGTCATTGTGCCATACTAGCGCTGCAGCCGTACTGTTCGTGGCTGTTACTGACACAGGCTCTGTGCTGCTGTTTTGGGACCCTGGGTGTCAGTTGCAACACCGCGCTTCCGTCCTAAAGCTTCACTACACAACAGGTCAGTACTCTGGGTAAATAAGATAAGCGGTACTAGTAGCGTTTAGTTCACTCTCGCTCGAGCGCTTTTGTGGCTGGGGCGTGACTTTAATCGCTTCCTTTCGACCATGCCATGGTGCCATGCCTGGAAGTATAATTATGATTAATATTTAATCACATGTATTCTCGTGCCATTTGGGAATAATTGCACTCGAAACCCATGTGATTACCTATACATATTGTGATGTCTGGGAAGCCACCAACTAGACTGGGTAAGTAATGATATGATGTGCCCAACACCTAGATTTCTTGTCCCAAGAATTTACAGCTGCAAATTCATTGTGATTTGGTCACCATAATTACCGAGCGGGAAGCGAGGCAACTAATCATGCAGTGTGGAGGTCGAATCTGAGCAAAGTATATTTGTCCTGTAACGCATTGGAATGCAATTATTGTGGCCCCGCACGTAAATTACGCGTTGGACCCCGGCCTCGCGCGCGCGTATATATACAACCCACACGCGCACCACGTGATCTCACCTTTGTCATTTGTCGCTGCTGTACAAAATGGATGAGTATGAGTCGGTTTCTGACAGGAGACGATGATTGACAAGGCAAAGAGTGCAGCGACATCGAGGGAGAACTGATGAGGCGAGGAGGGAGACTGCCAGAGCGGCTGACCGCAAGAGACCTGGCAGACAGAAATTATGAAGTTGACGTTCGCTGTTCACAGAGACTCGCTATCAATCGTGGTTATGTTCTGCAACTGCCAAATTGTATCAAAGCTTTCCGCGGGGCATCTCTGCGTGGCCAACCACGTATGCATTAGTATTCACCATACATATTAAGGCCACTGTAACAAACTGAATAGTTTCTAGTCATGAATTATTCATTCGGGCAGGCTACATTTTCATTGTGAGTTGGTCACCATAATTGTATGGTTGGGTCACTGCATGGTAGCATCACAACGATGTAGTCAGATTTTTTGTAGGCCATTCCCAAGTAGTCAAACGTTATTTACATCATTTATTTATTTACGCGGCACACAATGTGTTTCCCCTATGCCAGGAGTGTAATAATTATGTGGCAGTCCTGGGTAGAAAACGAACATTATTCTGCCTTGGTCAAAAATTAGTTACGGAAACTGTAATAATAATATACACACACGATACCGTCAACACGCGATAGCAATGCTCTGTATGTGGGATTGCAACATTGAGCAAACTTTTACCTCTGGCGAAGATACTTGTTCCATGGAAAAACTAACCATTTGATGATGAAAACAATCCATTTCCAGCCACCAATGCCACTAGTGCTACTATTGCTTCCATGAACAGCACACAATTCAATGCCAGAGGAATACCAAACGTGGCAAAGGCTGGGAGTAAACCTGCATGAGGATATGTATTCAAAGGAAAATGACATACAATAATTACACTGCATGCTGCATTCAGGTTTGAGCACACAGTCCTACAAATTAAGTCACACTCAGAAGTCAGCACATGGGGCTGCAACAAACAAAAACCACCCAAGTAACAATTATGTCATGAAACTGAGTATAGGCAGCTCATGTGTGTACTTTTGCTGGTTGCTAACGAGTAGAAGTTTAACCCTCCGAGAGGCACAAAAAGTCACCCTTCTTCTCACAATTGGGTTAGGGTAGTCTCGGCCCCAGACCCATAAACCACCCCCAGCACGGACCGCTTCCAGTATCACACGTACACCTAGCCTCGTTCCCAGGCCGCGTGGGTGGAGCCTGGGAACGAGGCTAGAGTACACCCTGAAGGAGGAAGACAGCTAGGTACAAGGTTGAGGCACATATACCATCTAACCTGGTTCTTCCTCATCATCGGACGATTGAGCACAGCAACATGTACCCCATATCAGTACAAACATTGCCACCCAGGAAAGTGCCATGACTGCAATGGATCCATTGAACGCTCCAGCGATGGTCTCTGCAATCAATAGAGGAATGACAGAATAGTGACCCATAAAAAAATTGGAGCCAATTCGCAATTTTCTTTCTCCACATTCAATGCCCCAGATAAACAGGTGTACTGAGTAAATCACACGATTAGATTAGTAATCACAAAGCAAGCTGACCTAACACTACTGTAGCTTCATTCCCAGGCCACGCCCAACTTTCCATCACTTGCAGTATGGTTATATGGCAGAGGGCCTGGCATGTTCTATCATGCGAGTGACATCAAAGTTACAAAGGTGGTGCAAAGACTTGAAATGAATGTGGGCGAACTGAGGCGCAGATCAGCAAGAAGAGTGAAGGTACCAGGTAGCATAACACATGTATCTAGCTAGTCATACACATCGAGCATTGAATGCGTTGAACAACATGCAGAACGTAGCATCTTCATTCCATGGTTTTTGTGGCAAATAATATCATGTCAGTTACACAGTACACCTGCTGAATAGTAAAATTAAATTCCATAGCTGCATCTTCACCAGAATAATTATGTCCTCACAGCATGTGTGCATAATTAACATGTAGAGTAAGCAACTGATTATCGGACGACATGTAAAATCGGACACGCTAGCGCCGAACTAGTATATTACCGGAAGTGGGCGGGACCTTCAGTCGATACTACAGACCCATCGCACTTTGAGTTGAAAGTTTGGTGGTTCTCTGTTGCTTGGTTCTGGAACTACAGCCAGCCAAACTAGATCTGAAACAATGTATGATCGGACAAAATTGATGTATTATCGGATGACGCTCCGTGCTTTTTCTCTGAAGGAACTTTCACTGAGATTTTTACATTTTCGGCAAGCCTCATGATCCCTCTTCCGCAAGCTCACTTTTTGTCACCGTGGCTGATTCGAGTGCTAGAGAATATCACCGAATGTTGACCAGGGTCTCCGTGTCTAATATCGGACGCTGAAATTTCGTCGTATTTTGGCGTAGACACTCACAGGTACACTCTAGTGCTGCAGTACGGATACCATTCAATGATTGGAAAGTGCTTACTCTACATAGCACAACTTGGAACTTGATGATCACAGTCTGATAAGCAAGTATTCTCTTCCTGCAATGGTATTAGAACACCATTGCTAGTAAGTAGCGCTACTTGCCGTAAGAGTGTGGGATACTGTAGTAACTTCATCACTTTGTTACATTCATGTCTATATGGTTACCACGCATGTTCAGTTCTTGAATCAGGCTTGCTAGTTGTTCTTTGTATACTCTGCGCCCTTTTGTATATGTTCTTAGAGCAGTACCAGAGTATGTATTCGCCAGTTGCAATGTTCTTACTTTGACAATCCTCTAGGTAGATTCACAGCCTAGGTTTAGCTAGGTAGATCTACTACATTTTGGCAACGAGGTCAATGGCCCAACACGTATGGGAAACTTGGAGAATGTGAAAGTAGCAAGGAGGACTGGAAGTCCTATACAGAGCGTTTGGCACAGTACTTCATGGCTAACGATATCAAAGACGAATCGAAACAGCAATGAGTACTAATCAGCTCATGCGGTGTGAAAACCTACCGTCTCATGAATGATGTCCTGACCCCTAGGACTCCCTCCGCAGTTGACAATACCGAAATAGTTGACATTATGACTACTCATTTCCAGCTGCCTCCCTCCAAGATCATGCATATGCATGGCACTGGTTCAATAAACGAGTCCGCTGGCCGCACGAATCAGTACCTAGCGCCACTGAAACAGCTCACGGAATATTAAAATGGTGACTCCCTACCCCAGATGTTATGCGACAGGCTAGTCTGCGGGATTGCAGAGGAGCACACCACACACAATATGTACAACTGGTATACCTCCAGCAGAGCTGCTTCTAGGGAGAATCCCACAATCACACCTGGATGTCCTCAAACCAATTATATCTCAAGCAAACCAATTATATCAGAGTGCAAACAATCACACAAGGAACAGCATGATGTTCTTGCCAAGCAGAGAGAATTTCAAGTGGGAGACCCAGTGTTTGTCCGTGACTTCCCTGGAGGAAAACGATGGATTTCAGGATCAATCTCCTCCATAGAGGGTCCCTGGTCATGCCATGTGATTCTTAGTGATGGTCAATCTGTCCGCCGACACATCGACCACATTCGTTTTCACTCATCAGCAGTCACTCCTGATGATTCATCAGGCTCAGATGATTTGGTCAACTATCCATCAACTGAGCCTGTCCCTGCCACGGCACCATCAATCCCCCTGTTTGTGAACCCTTCATCCGTTCCATAGCTACCTCCAACCTTGCAGAGGTCTGCTCGAGCAAGTGCCCCACCTGATCGCTATGGTTACTGAACTATTGTTTGGGAATTGTTTCATTCCTAGGAAGGAGCAATGTAGTAACTTGACCACTTGTTATATGGCCACTTTGTTGTATTCATGTATGAACTCTTGTTGCCATGTATGGCCTGCTAGTTGTTCTATTGTTCTTTTGTTATAGTGGAGCCTCTGCGCCCTTTTGTACATGCAGTACCTGAGTATAATATACTTAGCCTCGTTCCCAGGCCCACACGCGAAACGTGGAAGTGGGCCTGGTGACACTTGGCAAAATTCCCGTATGTGCTGAGCTCAGCAATCTTGATGTCGGGTAGGCGACTCACGTTCGTCCATTGCCAATTATTGCGTAGTAATTACATTCTTTACCCCGTGAAAAGTGTAGCCGTTTGATAAAGCCCCCCCCCCCCGGGCAAGTGGAAAAGGCGGATACGGTCGGACGCGGACACGGACGCGGACGCGGACACGGACACGGACACGAACCAAAATTCATTTTTCAGCCCTTTTCAGCCCTTTGCAGTGTAGGACAGAAGCTAAACATGGTTATTCACTCGCTAAAAGTTGCTTGCTTAGCCTATTGTTAGCCTCGTTCCCAGGCTCTCCCACGCGCGAACAAAAATAGCTGGGCGGGGCCTGGCTAGCCTATTCATGTCTTACCTCGAGTCAGCAGAGGTCAAAGGCCACGTGCATATTTAATGAGCTTCAACAATGAAAGTTCGAGCTTCGATCAGCCATCATAGATGGTATAGGAATATTATTTCTGCTTCCCATGCTTTGGCAAAATGCTTGAGTTTGGTTTCTGCACAAAATAATCTTTTAATCTTTTCGTTGAAGCTCATTAAATATGCACGTGGCCTTTGACCTCTGCTGACTCCAGGTAAGACATGAAAGACGGTTCAATAGGCTAAGCAAGCAACTTTAGCCAATGAATAACCATGTTTAGCTTCTGTCCTACACTGCAAAGGGCTGAAAAGGGCTGGAAAATTAATTTTGGCTCGTGTCCGTGTCCGTGTCCGTGTCCGTGTCCGCGTCCGACCGTATCCGCCTTTTCCACTTGCCCCCCCCCCCGTTCCGCCACCCTTGATGTCTACCACACTCAAGTGTTTAGCAACAGGTAACGCGATTATAATGGCAGCATGGCAGCTAGCACGAAGCGCACAAAGTACAGTTGAACGGTGAAGAGGGCTCATCACATCACTGCCTGTGAACGTTGATGTATAAAGACACAGTTGCGATATGGCTAGGACATCAGTGAAGGTACGAGAAAGCAACTCACTTAGCTATGTATTCTGTGCCCCAGGATACGGACGCCCCATGTAGGAGAAAAGGCAGCGACAGTCCAACAACCGGGAACAAACACAACCGCTATGCAATAGCCTTGTCTGACTTCAGTACCTAGCGAGGTGTTTTTCTAATCATGGGTTGAAGTTTGGCTTACCGAATTTCTATTGTTGCGTTGCATTTTAAAAAGAGTTATTTTTTGAGCGACGCACAATTAGAGCGCCTATGGTAGTTCCATATGAGTAAAATTAATTATCAGTAGGTTATGTGTAGTTAGATGTGTGAAGCGATAGGAAAGCCATTGTAGTAGATTCTCAATGAGTCGGATGTCGCGCCTGCTATGATAGGTGGAGTGGCAAAAAAGTTTGTGTATCATCGAGAGGATGCTGCTAAAATCACGAGGTCAAGTGTGCGGGCTTCAGCTCAGTTGTCTACCCTTGATGTCATGCATTTGATAAAATGTACCAGGCCCCCACCATTCTTTTGTGTGTGCTATCAAAAATGGAACGAGGCTACCCATAAGGCACATGGTGAGCAACAAAATATGATTGATGTTAAAATCTGGGGTGTGTAGTCTAAAATTCCAGGTCGAAATCACTCGATCCCAGGTCGAGAAACTCGATGCAGTGTCTCTCAACCTAGGGTCAAGAGATTCCGTACTCACCGGTCGAGTGAATACAGAATCTTTTGACCTGGGGTTGAAAGACTGTGGTACAGAATCTCTCGACCTGGGGTGGAGAGAAGTACATCTCACAACCCCAGGTCAAGAGATTCTGTCCTCGCTCGACCTGCATGGGGTTGAAACATTCTGTACTCTCTCGACCTGGGGTGGAGAGACTCTGCATCGACTTTCTCAACCCTGGATTCTTGACTCAACACCCCGGATTGTAACAACAATCATTATGTTACTCACCGCGCGCAATGCACCCACACCCCCTGTTCAGCTATAATGTCCCCAAACCATGGAGCTTGATAGTACTATGGAATTACCGTGAATATCTATACCTATGACATGCATCTTGACCTTGTCCCCCCACCTCTGATTTGGTATACCATCATACTGGCCTCTGATTTGAGAGCATGACAGTGCAAGACTCAAGTGCATTGGGATACTCCTACTCACCTGTTGCAGCTTGTGTTGAATACAGAACACCTAAGATCATCATTCCCAGTGCTGAGAGCAATCCAAGCACACTCACGAGTGTCATCGCAGCTGCCCAAACATACGAGCAAGTGGCTGGGTGGGGGTCGAGGGAGGATCACATGACTACCTAAAGTTAGATGCCATTGGTGTGCTTAAGATGTTCACCTAGGCATGCATGGCATAACTAGGATTGTGGAACTGAGGAGCAGAGCTTTCATCGTGAAAGCTAACAGATTGCATGTTAGAGCTGCAATGGTATTGTGTTTTGCTGTATCGATATACGTTTTGCTCCTGATGTATTGCAATAGATTGACGTGTTGCGATACATCGACACACGGTAAGCTGAAGGACATGAAGATCAGAGTGAGCAATGACTGTGTGAAGAGGTCGTTACTGTCATTACAACTTTAGATTTACAACATTGACAACATTTTCGAATAGGTATTGGAATTGAAAAGTTTATTGCAATAAATCACAATACGTCATGATATTTTGATATACTGTAGAGACCGGTATTTAATTAGCGCATACGTCGATTAGTGTTCGCGAGTTAGCGAGATACACTACGACAGATTGTGCAGAAGCACCCGGTACTCTCAAAGCTACGCTGGATAGCGAACACTTACGTGACAACTCTCGAGGGACGTAGCCTACTACCGTGCAGCTTTCCGTTCGCAAGGCACACACTGTGGCAAAATGGACGGCGCAGCCATCGTTTCTGTCCTCGTGTGTAAGTTGAAGAATCTTGCCATCGACATGCAGTACGGGACCATACTCCCTTGTAGATATGATGACATCGCTCACAGCATCTTCGTCAGCTTGCCATGATCGTGATCTGTTGCTGCTAATAAGCATATACTCATAATAAACGCATACTTTCTTGCTGCTGCATGCGATAAGCGCATGTGCCTATTAACCAGTTTCTACGGTATCGATACTGTAATAGGATGCATATTGTGACTATCAGTATTGTTGATATGCCCTATGTTGTCGTAGCTCTATTGCATGCACTTGTAGGGAGGTCTGGGTGGCTTATAGAAACTAGCTGCCCTGATATTGGGACAGGCATAGATACTGCTGCTATAATCTGAAGACTGAGCCATGCAGCCATGCACACTAACCATAGAACTCTACAGCTTCATTTGTTTGTTTAAGGCTCTCGATCATCCGGTATACATATATATCCCATATCACAATCAGGATAGTCATCACCAAGGAAAGTACGAATAGTGTTGCACTGTATCCAAAGTAGGTCCCAATGTCCAGTCCAGTAGTAATGGTTGAACCATTTGTAGCAGAATCTGCAAGAAGGTTGATGCATGAACAAATTACTACTCGTAGACATTGGAGGTCAGTTTTATAGTTAAACATACCCTAGATATGGTTCCCTTTGGTTTTCAATCTCAATTTTCACATAGAACTTCACGCAGCCATACTTTCTACAGGCCCTCGTACCCAGGCCCATGCGTGGAATGTGAAAAATGACCTGGTGACACTTGGCAAAATTTCCGCATGTGCTGAGGTCAGCAGTCTTGAATTCAGGTAGATGAATCACATTCATCCATTGCCAATAATTACTGCATAGTAATTAAATTCTTGCCACGTGAAAAGTGAAGGAATCCAGTAATGAATGCATTCATGCTGACTGAGCACATACAGGAATTTTGCCAGTGGGCCTGGGTATGTAAAATAACCCTGAATATCATTAGGGTTGTGGTCAAGGTATAGTAGGTCAGTGCATGTGTTATTGTTTTCAGAAACGTTTCTGAAAACGTTTCTGTGAAGTCATGCCCTCGTACTACGTACTTTATTGAGTTGCTGGAACGAGGTTACTTTCTACATTGATGACTCTAGCCACATCCACTTTTTAACAAGTATGCGATCAAGATGCTCGGGAAATGGTAACTAAGTCTAACGGAAAAATCAGCCGTCAACACTGGAATTTGAGGCTACACCAGGTGAGAGCACGGTTTCTATGCCCATTTGCACTTAAATCCCGAGAAATGGCCCACCCGGCTCCAGCCAAGGGCTATTCACAGCTAAGCCCAGACGCGGCCATGCTGTTTGCACCATTCGGGTGCACCCACCCACCTCCCCCCTAACCTGCCCTTTCTGCTCACGCAGAACCTATCTCCAGAGAATATTGCCAGAAGTCACATGATGAACTTGAAAATCTCATGATGGCATGGCGTCATTGTTTGGTTATGCCAAGATTAATGGCTAACAAGTGTCTGAAGAGCAGGCATGGGTCAGCAATGGCACTGCTTGAGGTTACCCACACTTACACGTATCACAAGCATTCCAGAAGCAACCAAAGTGGACCCACATTACTGGACCAATAATCACCTATCACACATTATGCGACAGTCCACAGTTTGTAACTGCCAAGGCCTGTGGAAATATTTTAAAATTACGATACAAAGCATTCTCATAAACTAGCATCAAAAGTGAACTCACTTCCATGTACCATGTGCAAGTTTTGATATTGTCTATTCATACTCAATCCCCCAATCCATAACTATCGCTTAGCGTTCCTCTGCTCCGCCTTCACTCAAACACTTTCTGTGTACAGGTCAAGCATAATTATACTGCCATCCAAAATCTACACAGGAGCAGCACCGGGGAGTCACACAAGCAACTACCAAAGGTATTGGTTACAACTAGCACAAGGGAAGCTAAAGCTATCATCCAGACAGACACACTGGTACACTATACACTGCTTGCTTTATACACCACCATTATCTTTCTCCATACACTGTATTGCTGGAAAGGGGATATTTTGTGGCAGGAAACCTCAAAATTATGTAGCCGTGGGTGCCAAACAAATTTAAAGTCCGGTTCTTCAGTGGTGCAGAGAATTGCCTTGCATAGTGCATGAGATTCTGTTAGTACAGTCCTCCATTAACAATATGCTGCAGCCTCAAAGCTGTTTTCCTGAAATATAGTTTTGCACAAACGTTTGTACTGGAAGGAATTCAGTGGGAGGTATTGAGTAATACTTGAGTAAACTCTAGTAGTCGCCCACTAGCAAGCTTGCATTCCTTGAAATGGCATGGGAAGGATAGCCACATAACTGTAGTAACCAAATATTTGTGTTCTTGTAGTGACATAATTGGGTGCCACACCAAGATACCTATCCTTAGAAGAAATGGTTTGTGGGCCTATGTTTTCTGGATACCGCAGTTGCCGGTTATATTGTGGGCAATAGTTTCGCCATCTAGCCACTAAAAAGTGGCACACAAATATTTTTGAAGGAAATTTCACTGATATACATCACCACAAAAAAATGCACAGGAATAATTATCTCATTGACACATGTGACTGTGCCGATGGAGGACGAGTTAGCGATTGAGTTGTGTGTGCGTGGCTGCCACGTTTAAAGTGACACGGGAAGCAGCTGTCGCAGATACTGCGAAAATTTCCCCACCCCAAAATTAGTGCAACTATGGTTCACAGATGCACAGTAATAGCAGTTGGGGGTGGTGTGATCAGCACAAGGGGCAAAACGGGTAACTGGGATCTGGGAACCCGGGGACCCGAGGCCTGGATCTTCAACTGTTATGTGAGACAGAATCCCAAACTCATGATTACACGTACCATTGCCTTGAGTTTGCAAGTCAGCTTTGCACGATCGGCAGACATTTTCAGCAGACAGTGTTATCCTCTAGCTTGTTTTCAATGCTTTTTCAAGTCAGAATATATTATAATCAGACACACCCAGGCCTCTCCATTTGCATCCACAACACTACAACATGTACCAAGTGGAACGTCATGATTAATGAACATTCCAAAACTGAAAACCATGAATGATGAACATTCTCCACACACCCACCAATACCATTTAATCCACGCCCAGTTTCTGAAAACCCTCAGCTGCAATACTAGGGCTCTTCCCTGCTCACCTCTATAGGCTAACTTAGACACTTTTGACCACAAATCTACTCCCTCAGAGCTCTCATTCCTAGACTGGAGCCTACTAAGACAAATTCAACCTAGCACAAAATGGGTGTGGCCAAGAGCGCATGATGACAACCATCGCCACAATTACTCTTGATGGGCCCATAATGCCCAAATCAACTTTCTAGAGTTACCTAGAACAGTGGGATGCCACTCACTATTACACCTTGCTTCAGGAAGCCTTAGGTACAGTTGTGCTAGTGACTACTAACTTAATCATGGAATTTATACAGTACACCAGCGGAGTAGCAAAATTAAATTCCTTAGTTTTCCCAGTTGCATGTGTGTGGAAGGGTGTGGCTTCAACACATTTTTTTCACTACAACATGTACCAAGTGAAAATTGAACATCATGAAATTACCCAATTATACCGAGCACCAGGGAACAAGGCTAGAAAATGCCCAGCTATGACAGACACAGTCTTTTCGTGGAGCAAAAAGACGGCACTATTTTGAAGTTTCAGTCCTTGTACCACAGCAGTCTTAGACTATTCGTAGCAATGTATTGGTTGCTTGCAACTGTCATGACAACCGACCGGACAACTTGCTAAATTAGCACCGTGCATGGTTAGTTTTGCTGCGAGTCAGAGCAGAGTCTATCACACATTCCCATCCACAGCTATACAGAGAAGCTACAGAAGAAGTAGGTCCTACCAGAAAAACATATCCAGATTCGAAGCAAAAGAGGTAATTCACACACATAAGTATAAGAATAGTCCAGTTTAATGCAATATGCCATTGCCGTGCTGCGGATCACGTGCTAAGATTCCCCAGGCCTTCTCCCTCCGCTTTTGCATACTGCATGCAATCAAAAACTGAAGGTGTAGGAAAGAGGCTACAGAACGGTCTGCTCTTTTATTACTGGTGCCAGTGCACTAGGACGAATCCTTCACTGCTGGTCAGAGCAGCCTTCTGTTGCACATTGCACCAATAGCAATCAGCTCTCCCTGCATCATTCTTCTCTCGTCCTTAGGTACAGCAGGCAATTATCTGCCATTGTTAAATTTAATACACTAGTGGAGCTATATTCCTAGCAAATTCACTACAGTACCGGAGTGGTTTTCTAAGCTCGCTTCTGATTGGTTCACTTAGGTCACTTACGTCATACAGTGCATACTTATATGGCAGGTTAGGGTGTGGTTTATATTGTTATATTATAGCCAATAGAATTGAAGCTTTGCGGGATAGCTCCAAATTCATGCAGTTCACGTGACAGGCCTCCAATGGGCTAACAATTATGGGCACGACAGAGCCAATGCAACTGGCAATCTGCACATTGAGTCTGAACTTTACCACAAAATAATTATACTGTATAGGAATTCAGTTTTCTTCACAAATTGTTGGCTATTATATCAGGTGGAGGACAACTACAAAAACGGGGGTAGTCTCGGAACCAGACCCTTCGTGCGGGGGAGGAGGAAAGGGTCTGGGCACCATCTTACATTCGAGTTGTCCCCAGATCGGAATGTTGACCTAACGAATCAGAAGCGTTGATCGCGAATGACGTCAGGGAAATGATTTTTCTCCAGGCTTTCTGCGTCGCCAGTGACTAGACATGGTGAATCGCTGTGCCTTACCGCGTTACCCGCGAGTGACTGACAAAAGTCGAGGAGAGCAACGAGCAGGTCGACTGTGATCGTACGCGTGGTATCGCAGTTGATCGCTAATTACCACGCATAATTACGTTCCGTGAGGACAACCCGAATGTAGGAACGTGCCCAGACCCTTTCCTCCTCCCCCGCACGAAGGGTCTGGTTCCGAGACTAAAACGGGGGGTGTGCATGGTTGAACCAACCTACCCTTCCATACAGGATTGATTCCTACAGGCAGTTAGTCGGCCGCCGTCGGAATAGCCGCGCCTTACCTTATGTATGATTGTGGGCTACAAGCACGCATGCATATGCGGCTCATACAAAGCCTCAAGCCAAACTTTACAGAACACAACTTGTGATATAATTCATACAGCTAGCAACACTCTATTAACACTCTATTAAAGTCTCCTCACCATTGTTCATCGGCATCCCCATGCCTGACCCTGACGCCGGGAAAATTGCAGCTGTTATCATACTTGAATGAGAAGTTTGGTCTTACAGTAGCTACAGCACGTACACTGGGCAAAAACGCTGTGTGTGACGTCATACTCGGCGTCCAATCAATTCCTAGTACGTGGGCGTGCATTCTAGTATTTTGTTATTGCGAGATACAAATTCTGCTACACTAAAATTGCTATTTTACGGAACAGCATCTCTTTTGTCCTTATGGGAGATTCTAGTACACATTTTGCTACACTAGATATTTATAACTGAAGAGTATACCGTAAGTTGTGGCAGTAAGGTTAGAAAAAGGGTGTGGTGAAGATGTAGGGCTAATTGTCAACTTTCACACAACTTTTCTCAGCCTCTCGAGTGGATCTCTAGTATGTGAGTTATGTAGATGCTAGTATTTTCTGAATTCTGACATTTGCATTCTGAACTAAGCCTTCAAACAAGGCCTTCATTCCCCCCCCCCCCCCCCCCCCCCCCCCCACCACCACCACCACCACCACCACCACCAGTCCAATCGTGCCATCTGGGAAAATTTTCATCCACAAAATAAAGATTGGTTAGTGAAGACTAGCCTCGGTTAGAAACCTTACCAGTGATAAATTTGCTAGGTGCATGATCTTGATCAATGTTCCCACTAACACACATTATTTTACTTGTTACCGAGCACCTTAGCGTGAGGCAACTAATCGTGCAGCGTAGTCATGTCGTGTCTATATAAATATCTGTCACACTTAACTTTCCGGCACAGTTTAATTGTGTGGGGGTGGTTTCTGCGGTCTTTTCCCCAGACAACAGTTCTTTCTAATGTGCCACTTGGGAGATGTAGATGCCTCTGAACCTGACAAGTGTGTTTCCATACTGCAAGCGATGAAAACCATGGATCCAAGGTGGCCTGGGAATGAAACACATTTTGTTATGCAGGCCAGTATTATGACTTGACCATACAATTTGCCCCATACTATAATTATAAGTTTACAAAACTCACTCTTTCCAAGTATCTTATTTCAACAGCTAGCTACACTATAATACATGATGTATGTTTACAGAATAAAATCAGGTACAATCATGTACACTTTACTGGAAATGGTAATTGTAATGCCGACGAATGAGCTGCAGCAGAAGCAGCCGACAATATTGATCATCACTTGGTTGACTTCCAGTGCAGCCTTGCATAATCAGCTTATACACTTCAACAGAACTGTTTCAGTGGAAGTTATATACAATCTTGAAAGGAATGGAACAGAACGGAGAGGGTTTCCTGGCATGAATAATATAACTGCCAATATAATTTCGTTCCATTCTGCTCCCTTCCTTCCGCTCGCATGGACTACGTATACTTAACTGCTAAAAATTGTTGAAGTTCATGAACTCAACTTGACATTCCATAAAATTATTAAGGGTCAAATGCCCAAGAATACCATAAAAGGAAACAATAAGCTTACACTTCAATAGAACTGTTCCAGTGGAGGTATAATGCAGCTTACTGTGCTAAATTCAGTCTTGTTTGGGAGTGTAAACCATCAGCTCATGCAGTCCCCTCTCCTTCCTACTGGTGTTCAAGGTCTCAATTTCTTGCAAAACGTATTTGCCTAAGATTGGTAGGTGAAGTTCGACCAAGGATTCTTTGTTAGATGCAGCAGCAAGGATTGTCTTGCAACAAGCTTCTCCCAGTTCATTCTGTGAAAGGTCTAACAAATGTAGTGACGGTAGCTGTTCAAGTAGGATGCATACAGATTCTGAACTGCTGGACGTCAGTTTATTACAGGAGAGCTGTAGTGTCACAAGCTCCCTGTGATTCTTCAAGGCTTCACTAAGGTTGCTCAATATTTCATCGTTTATGTGGGCTTTAGTCAGAATAAGCTTACCTAAGCCTACTTGCGATTGAATAATCCGTTTGAGGTAAGGGACAGCTTTTGGGGCAATCATCGCCTTTTCAATGTGTAGACAACAAAGTGTTCTCTGCGTAGGAAGTAGGTATCGACACAAGCTCTTGACCTCACGTTCGCTGATTTCGCAACAGTACCGGTTCAATGTCCACTGTGTTCCAGATTTGGTCATCACATAGCCATAGACAAGAGAACGGTAGGGTTGAATGTTACGGGGCACATGGATGACACTGTCCGTTTGCTGCGCAACTTTACGGCACCCACCTTCCCATTGGCCCTCAAATATGCACTCCAGTACCATAGGGGTGGCTAAGTACTTTCGGTTGGAGAATACTACACGACTAGGAGTGGACTGGAACCTATCCATTCCACAGAAGAATTTCAGAACAGTATCAAACCTTTCCTCACTCAGTAAAGAAGACAGACACTCATAAAGCTCATGATCATTGAGTCTCAGTCGTGTGATGCTGTAGGCCGCTAGATACTCTTGTACAGTGAGATGTAAAAACTGGAAGAGTGTTTCAGTTCCATGAACGCGGAAAACATGGAGAATCTTTAGCAACCCAAAGCCGTACTGTGTCTCGATTTCGTCAACCTGGCAAACTTCTGCCATCTGTTTTTTGCTGAAGCTTAGATCATTTCTCATTAGACCTCTTAATGCCAATTTACCTAGACTATCAAGTACTGCTATCACTTTGCAATCAACTTCATTGACTCTGCGCATTTCAACCACCTGTGTCTTTTCATTGGCTCTGTAAAAGTGCCGCTTGATTGCATGAAGTATGAACTGTTCATACACTTCCGAAAGAGTTGGAGGGAGCTGGTAATCAGAAGCACAGTATACATAGCACACTATAGTTAGATTGATAGCTATGTAGCATGTGCTGGCTACGTTTGGGTACTCCTCTAGGTCATCAATGAGTTTAGTCGCATAGTTTGTGGAAGAGCTTGTGGATTGATCATACCGCCCAATGTAAGAATGAATGTACTGCTTCACCTGATCTTCAGTAAAACCAAGAATCTCAATAAATCTATTTGCATGAATTCTGATATCAGCTATCATACCAGGTCTAGACGTCACAATAACGCTGCATTCAGGAAGAAAAAAGCCTCTGATTAGTTTCGGGAAAAACATATCCTGATCTCGACATGATGGGGGCAACTCATCCCAGCCATCAAGAACAAAGAGCACTCCTGCTCCTCGTTTGTTTGCAACTGCCTGCAGGTCAGCTGGCGAACAGTCCTCAACAAGGCATTTCATCACCTCAGCCACAGATTCAGCTACTCTTAGTCGAGGTACCATGCGCAATGGGACATAAAAGACCAGAGAGAACTCAGTCAGTAGCTGGCCATCTGCCCAGTCTTTGCAAAGCTTAAGTGCTAGCGTTGTTTTACCAACTCCTGGCGCACCTTCGATAATAATTACCTTACGTTTTGGTGTTGAATAGTTGACAATATCTTTGACATCTAAGCTGCGAAATTGTAGCTCCTCTAGAATACCCTGAACCTCTCCCTTTGAGGCAAGCTCCATCTTTCGGCACTGCTGGCCAGGGTATTGGTTCTGTTCGATCATAACCAGGTTTATGTACTCTACATCTAATGTAGGAGGCCATTCGTCTTCAGTGTGCTGTGCACACTTACTGTAGTAGCTCCTCAAATAGCTTTCTAGTTCTCTGCTCTGATCCTTGGTAGTTGTACCTGCAATTTGACAACATGCATGCAGAGAACAATCAAGTTAAAACTGTGGAACCTGAACAATTAATGATGTCACAGTCAACTCAGCAATGGGGAGGAGGATCTATCATTAGGTTTCCATTCAACTGAATTTGCATGACAGGAGTCAGATACAAGGTTATAGCTACGGTTACTGCAAGAGATCCCAATGTACCATCAGTAAATCAGATTTTTTTTCTAAAAAAGAATACGGACCCGTAAACTGACTGTGCAGGTACTCACAAGCACACTGAGCAAAAGTACAATAATACCTTTTATCTGTTTGGTTGCTGTGCTGTATCTCTCCACCAATTCAGCACCTAACCGTTCATTGCCAGCTGAGTAAATTGCTTCAGCTAGACCTTGGAGGTAAGGAGGTTGACTGGCACGTTCAAGCCATCTGCAAAGAAGTTCCCTGAGATATCCTTCTGTTCCTTGGACGATAAGAAGTGGCATACTTTGAATCGCATTCAACTCTCCCGCATTGAACAGCAGTTTCAACCCAATGTTGTACCAGTTAGACGAATCTTCCTTTACAAGATCATACAGGTGATTCAAATCTTCAATGTTGAGAAGCATCCTGTCAGAAGCTGTTGGTATAGAGAGATCAATTTAAAACAGGTGCCACAATGGTTAACCAGATATCATACCCTCCGGCTCACCTATGCCAGTGTTAAGCTATTCACACTAATACACAAAATGAGAAGTGCAAGCTGAAAAACAGCACATGCATCGATCACATGGAAGAGGTTGCATCGAAGTGTGGCAGACAGTGGGGTATGGTGGGGGGAGGGGGGGGGGGGGGGGGGGGGGGGGTTGGAGGGATGGCATCATCATGAATAGCTCTAACAAGCCTCGATCCCAGGCTCCATGCCCAGCTTTTGTTGCTTGCAGTATGAAAAGCCAACACAACTTCATGAAGTCAGAAAAACATAGCTATTTGATGGATTCAACAGTACTCACAAGGCATTTTGCATTTTCTCTGGAGCTTCAATAATGAGTGGAAACTGCACTACTGGCAGCCGGTGCATCTCACCGGCAGGGCAAGCTCACGTTTCAGAATCATACCCCAGTCTTATTCTCACCCCGAGCAAAGTCTGATTGCATCCACCAGTTCGTACTTCAAGGCTGCCCATTGGCGGCGTTGGGCATAGGCAGCTAGCCCTACAGATGGTCTTTCAATTAGTGCACATGTAGCTGCCTCATTCCCAGTGGATCCGGAACGGGAAAAAAATTATCTACCCACACAAGGAGGACAAAAGTGGCCACCAGTAAAGACAAAAAATGTTAACAACTCCACCACAAAGGGAGTTGCAGCACCAAGTAAACTAGAGGTGTTCATAGAACACATACCCCATGCTGAACGTCTACAGTCCGGGATGCATACAGTGCAGCTACAATCGACGTGACATCTCTGCCGAGGCGGATCGAACAGGGCGGCTATCGCATATACTGTGTTCGTGTATGGCCATATCCAAGGTGTGGGAGTGACCGCTTACCGTATATGCAACATATTATATTGTGAAGCCGGAGAGGTGGGGCCAAATGTTACGAATAATAGGAAATAGCTGGAAAAAAACAGCCGAAACAATAGCCATGATGTCTGTGAAGTACATAGATCGTGATAAAACACTGTTTCCTAGCGGTCATCTCGAAGCATGAAGTTTCCAAATGCACTGCGTGTCCTGTTCTTGATGGGACTCTGAGGTCACAAAGAGGTGGAGCCAATGTTATGAATAGTTATGAAAAGTAGGAAATAGCTGAAATACAGCGAAACGGAGCGCCTTGACTTCAGTCAGGTACACATAGAGCAGTTTTTTGCTATTTGCTATTGCTTGACTCCATTTCGATGGTGTATGAGGGTCTATCTGGGGAGATTTCAATTTTTTTTCGCCTGACAGACAGACGACTGACTGACTGACTGACAGACAAAACCGATTGCTTAACCCTGCTTCGCGCATGCGCACGCGGGGTAAAAATTACAATGATGATGGTGTAGTCAGAATCTCTCCGTTTCCTCCACTAAGCACAGGAGGTTGTAACTGAACACTGGGCATCTATAGATAAAACTAATTACACTACTAGAGAAGCCAAAAATTACCGAAAATCTGGTCTCCCCTCACTGCTTACTATGCATTTACAGTGTACTTTAATTATTCATCAACCAATGGCATTTTAAAAATGCATGAATACTATGCAGTGGCCTATGATTGTTGTAATTGAATTCAGTGTTTACTACATGTGATGACCATGCATGCACACATCACAATGACTGCAACCAACCAGCAGCAATCTTGAGGTCACAGCTTGCGGCTGGAGTTTTCTGTCCATCGACCAGTACTCCTCCAGCAGCTACAGCAGGTGACACAAGCGGCTTCTGTACCCTCTTTTCAAGAGGTTCAATACCTGAAGAGAGAACCGGGCAGGGCTCAGTCTTTTTCCAAGTTTTATTCTAGTAGTATGATGTTGTATTATTATGTCATGGTATACGCACAGCAAACTTCCGCCCTGCATCCTGCATTGTCATGCATTAAGGACTACACGGGTCCAGATTATTGGGGTCAGGTCAACTTTTCACAGAGTGAAAATGTATTTTATCATTGTTGCCCTGCTTAACCAATATGAATTTTACCACCTGCTGCCACTTTGGTCGTTGGGATCTCCTTCCAAAGGGCTGCTATACTGGCGAATGCATGTGCCATACCCACTACTCATGTCATTTGATCCTCCAGGCCGAGGAGGAACAAGGTTAGAGTAGTCTTAGCTAGAAGCTAAACCTATCCCTACCTTTCTCAGAGATCAGTCTTTCAGCTAGGGAGGACTCATTGACATCTTCAGATCGCAGGGTATTGACAAGTACTCTCCAGGTGGTCTGCAGTTTCTTCTCATCCACCCAAGTTTTCAGAGTTAAATAAAGGCATCGATTATCGTTGGTGTCTGTTTCTCTGATGCTTTTCACTGTTGCAGGACTAAGTCCAAGCCCTAGTCCAATCTGTTCCCACTTTGCTTGAGCCTTGGCTGCTCGAATTTGTTTATACACGCTTGTGATATCTTCACTTCCTATGACGGTATGAAGGGGATAGATAGCTAAGTCAGACACAACGATTATTTATAAAGGCTGTGAGTTAACTTGACCTTACCCAAATCTTTGTCCATCGCAGTCCCTCGAACCAAGTAGTCGGAATCCGGCCAGCAAGACTATTTACATGCATGTCAGGACTTAGTCATCTAGCTCGGTGGGATGGGCTGAGGCTCGAGGATAATTATGAGCGGAAGTGTTAAACAACTTCCTGTAGGCAGAGTCTTCATAAATTAACAGGCTTCATCTGTATGCATGGAGCTGGACGCAGACCAACTTGAGTTCCTCAAGGCGGTGGAGACCGGAAACCTGCATGAAATAAAGACACTGGTGGATGAAAGAAATATTCCTATCGACACAGCTGATCAGGTTAGTCAGTTGCCCGGATGCATTGTGACACACACAGCTAAAGTATGCTTGTAGCTAGCTAGCTAGACGTCTACGTTGCAGCATTGATATTCGAAGTATGGTTGTAGCTATTATGCCACATATGTAAGTGATGCATGCAAAACGTCATAGAATAGTTCTAGCAAACTATCATCCTGTCGAGCAAGATTCTGACCAGGCTGTAAAACTCGCCCTGCTATACTCGGGGTTTAGGATACAACTTAGCTATCTGTACTACCGTGCTGTAACGTCTAGCTACATCTCTCCAGAATTAGGCACAGCACTCTGCTGATGGTAGGACATCTATGTAGGTTAGATACAACATAGCTATAGCAGCAATGATATGATGCATGTACCAAATCTTTACCGTGACGTGAATGGGGGTGGGAATGGCCCGGGGAAGAGATCTATGGGTGATGTAGCTACCCCATGCTTCAACGCCACTTGCATTACAATCCAAATTCATTCCCCATAACCACCACAGGATGGTCACCAAGCCATTCACATTGCAGCAAGATGCGGACATCTTGACATTCTTCATTTCCTACTAAATGAGAAAGGAGTGAACCCCAGTACTCCTGCCAAGGTATTGAACTGTGTATAGTATTGCAGGTTCATAAAGACCACTTAACTAAGGTTTATAGTACGTAAGGCTTGTATTGTATGTCGTAATAGCGCTGCAAGCTAAAGAGGGAGTGGAAACTACACTAAGCCAGTGGTGTATCTACGGCAGTGCCTAGCAGGGCACCGGCCCTGCCTGATGGTCAAAATGCCCGCCCTCCCAGTAGCAGCTAGGTAGTAGTAAAATGGCCCAGTCAGTCCCGAGACCCCAGCAGCTGTCGACGTAGTAAGCAGCCATGTGGAGTCATGGCTGAGTCGCACTTCCCTGAACAGCACTTGAGGGCGTTGAGACAGTGAGACACACTGGCTATAGGTTTGGCGGTAAGTTCCATCCCAAGATTGCATGCAGAAACGATCTCAGGTGGTGTCAAATTCGGCCCCCCAGACCCAATTCACACACTTACTTCTCTCTGCAGCATCGATTCTCATACATCTGGAACTTGCAATACAAAGCACGAAGGTGCCACGAGAGCCCATCCTGATAACTGAAAAATTGAAGGTGAAAATATTTTCCACGCTTTTCCCAGACTGATCAGCGCTACACGCCTCTATTCCTTTAGCAGTGTGCCCCTGTAGTGCCCTACAAATTCTACAGTTCTGGCTACGCTACTGCACTAAGCACCTAGAAACCAACCTCTGATCACTTGCAGTATTGCATGCAATCAAGTAGAGGATTGGCTGCATCAATTTCTGAGTGGTCGAGTCATTAGTGGTATAGTATATAGTTTCAAACTTCACTTGAAAACTTTAGAGCATATCAAAATTGGCCCGCCCAGTGTTTCTGTGTAGAACCATAGATAATATAAATCAGAGGTGGATGTGAAACGCTTCCATTTTTGCATGAAACACTCCTTTCAGCACTAGCGGGTGTAACAGTTAGTTTATGGAAGTTTGCTAGTCCGCTCCATTCTTAAAGGGGCGAATTACCACTGTAAAACTATTTTCTCCCAGTGCTCCGTGGTTTCTGAAGCTGAGAACGATCGCCAACAACCAGCTGCCTTTCTCTGTCGCCATAAAAATCTCACACAAAGGTTTGTGTTACATAAACGCAGCGGTTGCTTAGTGTTCTTGGTCGTAGCTGCTCGTTCATAATCCAGCTACATAGCAGCTACTGGGTAAAAATGTCCAACGAACCTTGACAGTGCTCGAAGGGGCTTCAGTTGGCCAGCGTACTGGCAGCTTTCCGTATAGTAGTCCGATATACTCGCTGCAATGATTGCTTCAATGAATTTCCATGTACTCTCTGCGGATGCATACCGTTTCATATCCACCTCCAGTTTGTATTATCTATGGTAGAACTGAACAAGAGATCCTATTAACTGACAAGAATAAGAATGTAAAGATAGCAGAACGCAAGAGCGCGTGATGACATCACCATCGATAATATCATCATGCATTCTTGCAGCATCATGCGCTCTTGGCAGAACAGCAAAAACCATAGAGACAATTGCAAGGTAGGGATGATGGCATAAAACAATTCAGTATACAACCCCGCCCTACACGTATAATGAAAAGTGTATGTGTGTAGGCCTGTAGGGGTGGTTGTACTGCACTGTTTTATGCTGTCACCCCTACACCTTGTCTCCGTGGTTTTTGCTGTTCTGCTATCACCACATCTATTTACAATATTTTTTTTATTGTTGTTATAGCATAATGTTTTGTGTTAGCATATCCCAACTCACTTGACATGCAGGATGGTTTACAGCCGATCCACTTTGCAGCCAAGTTTGGCCACATTGAGATAATCCAGGCTCTTCTTGATGACTATGGAGTGGACCCAAATTCTAACAGCAAGGTTAGTAGCATAGTATTATGATACTGAACCCAATAAAGGTAGCTGAACACAATAATAATAATGTTTTGGTTCCT
Organism: Axinella damicornis; assembly: GCA_963931865.1. NCBI lineage: Eukaryota > Metazoa > Porifera > Demospongiae > Axinellida > Axinellidae > Axinella > Axinella damicornis. Next base: position 7,855,806 of record OZ007511.1, read on the forward strand.
AGATGGTCCTGCCCCCGATCCAGATGGCACGAATAGCTGAGAAGTTTGATGTTGTTGAGTTGCTGATGAACAAGTATGACTGCTGTATTGATGATCCAGCTCAGGTATATACGTGTGGCAACTTTGCAATTAATTTTATGCACCACAAATTGACTGCTAAGTAGTTTCTATAATGTCCAACTCTCTTTCAAAGTCCTTGCAAGGTTTGCTTCAGCCGGAGCATGGGTATGGATTACTTGATCGTCTAAATGGAGAGGTTTGTCGTGCTAGTTGTAAAGTTTTGTTTGTATAGGACTATCACTACTTTCATCAATTTCCTCAACAGGAGGGCTTGCCACTCGATAAGATCCTGTATCCTGCTCTACAAATTCTTGAGAAGGTTATATCTAGCTGTATAGCCTTGTTCCCACGCGACCTGGGAACAAGGCTAATCTAGCTGCAACTCAGGAACTCATATCCTTTGTCATATTTGCAGGCTGAGCAGAGTCGACTGATACACAGGGCAGCTCTATATGGAGAACTGGAGACTCTCATGGACGTGATTGAGGAGAAAGGTGTAGATCCCTGCTTGGTGGATCAGGTAGTTCATGACACACAGTTGCATGTACTTATCAGAGATGCATTCAAAATGTAATCATTACAATTGGGTGTTTCTAAAAATGTAATTACATTTTAATTACTGACACTGTTTTGACCGATTTGAACGTGATGTTAAAGTTGTACCAGGTAAACTATAAAGTAAACAAAACATGATCCTCATGCAAGTGTCTCAAAGTTGTTCGGCAGTACTGTCTGCTCATAAGAATTTTTCCTGCCTAGTTATAATTCCTCATTACAAAGTTCACACTAGATCATGATCTACAGCCAGCTGCTAGAGTGCATGGAATGTAATTGACATCTGATTACAATAAGCAATTACCTTGATTTTTAAGTGTGGTTACAATTACCATTACTCTAAAAATGCACACGATTGTACAAATTACCATTACAACATCACTGGTACTTAACCCAATCTCTGTACTTTACAGAATGGTTACCAAGCAATACATCTTGCTGCTGCTGCCGGACGATTGAGTATTGTGAAAGCCTTGGTTGAAAAGTACAAAGTTCGCCCTGATTCAGCTACACAGGTGAGTTTAACACATATGCATGACCATAGCATATTATAGCAGCTGTTGGTAAACTTCAATATCACTCGGCAGGATGACTTTCGTCCTCTCCACTTTGCTGCAACTAATGGAACTGTCAGTGTGGCCAAGTACCTCATAAGGGAGTGCAAAGTCTGTGTTGAACCTGCAGCAAAGGTATAACGTTTGGTTTGCAGTACATAAAATTACTCCAGTTAGTGCATTGTATATGTCTACAGGATGGAAGCATGCCAATTCACTGGGCTAGTCGTTCTGGAGATGTGGAAATGATCAGATTTCTTATCGAAATGGGCTCTAGTCCAACTTCTTGTATGAAGGGAAAGGTAAACAGAAACAAATTCATTGACACATCTACACTGTACTGTATACTTCATCACTGCAGTGTTATCCCTTGGCCCAATAGACTGGCTACCAGCCTATTCATATGGCCTGTGCCTCTGGTCAGACAGCTGTTGTATGTGAGCTCATTGAGAAATATGGGGTTGATCCAGATTCTAAAGACCAGGTTTGATGAATATACGTACCGTGCATAACCGTAACTGTCATTCAAAATATATTATGAAATCAACTTACTTTGACTGCACTGATATATTCCCTTCATCAGAATGAGATAACATCTGTACATATCTGTGCTCAGTATGGGTATGATGAGTTAGTTGAGCTACTGTGTGACGAATATGGAGCAAATCCCAGTGACATCTCAAATGTGAGTTTGACTCTCCTCATTTTGATGGCATGCCTAACTGGATAGTCCTCTTTCTCCAATAGGAAGACGCTGAGCCCATTCATGCTGCTGCACAGAATGGCCATCTTCCCGTTGTTGATTTGCTGGTCACTAAGTACCATGCTGACCCCAATGTTAAAACGTTTGTACGTATGCATAATGTAGTAGCATAATTATGATAAGATTCAGACTTTTAGTTGCCATCATATTTTTTGCGCACTTAGGAAGGGCGGTGTCCCATCCATCTAGCTGCTTACAATGGGCACTGTGATGTCATCAAGGCTCTAGTTGAAAAATATGGAGTCAACCCTGCATCTAGAGGAAAGGTCTGTTTGCTAGCACGCTGTGTATGCATGTACGTATTACTGCATGGTCACAGATGATGTAAAACAGCATGTGGCAGAGTACGTTTGCTGATGCAACTGCCAAGTGTATCTGGCATTATTCTACGCTAATACTTTTACAAAATGGTACATGTTTTTGTATATGGGTGGTTGTGTAAAAATAGCTAGGTTTGTGGGTACGTGTTTTTGTTCTCTGACTGCAGACTCCATGTTTCATGATCAGTCTGGGGACAAGACCAACCCACTGCATCTTCCACGGCATGGTCTTACATGTGATGGGTTATTATACTATTCCTTAACGTAGAGTTGGCACCTACTACCATATGGAACGTAATGTTTAGCCCAAATTAGTTTAAATTTGTGTTTATCATGGATTTGTCTCAGACTTCAAAATGTTATTCTGAACCCCCTCCCCTAACTTTTTGAGCCACATATTAAGTCTGTCCCTCAAATGCACCATGTTTTATACGATGGCCTACAGCCATTATTTTAGTAGCTACCAGATGGGTGGTGGGGGGGGGGGGGGGGGGGGGGGGGGGGCTAGGTTATCTGAAGCTCCCCAGTTACCAATGTACCATGAGTATAGGGCTACCTGGCATGCGTTACTGAACTATTAGACTTACCTATTGTCCCTACACATGCAGGATGGGCTGCAGCCAATCCACTATGCTGCCCAGGAGGGACATGAAGCTGCTGTGGTGATGTTAATCAAAGACTTCCATGTGAATCCTGATGCAAAAACTGATGTAGGTTGATCTCTGCCAATGGATTAATGTCGGAAGATTGTGTCACAAAGCTAATTTTGTAGCCATACCTAGCCTCGTACCCAGGCCCCACCCTCAGGTGCGGCACCTGGGTACAAGGCCAAGCTACGTATACACCCAACTGCATCCATATCTATCCATGCAGGCTGGTTTTCAACCTATCCATGTAGCAAGTGCAAATGGGCAAGGCAACATTGTAAAACTACTAGTTGACATTTACACCATCAGTCCCACTGCACAACGGGAATTCAAGGTAATCACTACAAGATTTTGCAACTTGATGCTAGCAGTTCATTCTATATTCCCCTCGAAGACATGATTGCAGAACAAATCAAAATGGAATTACCTATAAACCCTGTAACTGAATCCCTCTCTGCAGGACTCTGGGACACAGCCTATTCATCTGACAGCTATCGAGGGAAGGACTGAGATCCTCGAGGTAAATAATACTATTAGCAATATAAGATTTTGCAACTTCATGCATGCTAGCAGCTCATATTGTATATTCTCACGAAGACATGGTTGCAGAGAACACGTCAAAATGGAATTACTTATGGATGGCATTGGATGCTGTAACTGAATATACCATACCTCTCACTGCAGGACGCTGGGACACAGCCTATTCATCTGGCAGCTATTGAGGGAAGGACTGAGATAATTGATCTGCTTGTGAACGAGTACCATGTTGACCCAGAATCTAAGGTACCTTAGAATGCATGTGTGTGACTGCTTTTTGATCAAAATAGCTGCATAGAGTTTTTGATGATACGCAACAATTACTTGACAACATCCTACATAATTATGCTTCCTGTTGGAATACAAGTATACGTACGACTACATGTACTGTAGTTGGATGTGTAACTGACTATGGTTGTGAGAATGTCCACTGTATCAACTGTAGACCAACCCCACCCATTTTGGCCCAAACTGTACACTGCCAATAAGAGCAAGCAATCAGGAGCACATAAGCATACGTTACATGCATCCCTACAGTAGTACGGTGGGCAGCCCAGTGCTCCTCGTACAATTAACAGAATCTGTAGTTTTACTTTTCACACAAAAATGGAAACGTTCATTTGGATGATTGGCATGGAAGGTCACCATGCATAAAATTCTGTCTGAGCATCATCTAGAGATGTTGACACTTGTCAGTGTAAGAAGTGATATGTTGTTGGCCTTGTGCATTGATTGTAATGGTTCCTCTTTTGATCTTTTGTGAGCATGTTGGCACAATTACAATGCATGTATAAGGCAACTGGACGCCCTATCCAGCAAGCCCGTGTTAATTACTGATTATTCATACACTTTTTATTCATTTCATTTTTAGCTGTACGAATTGATTAGAGTATGTAAATTTCCAAATATTTCCAGAAACGGGGGGTGTATGAATAAATAGAGGAATCGTACGAAGTGTAGAAGGCTGACGAGACGCCTGGACCTCCACAAGCTGTCGAAGCAAGCAGAGGGGATGCCGAATGGAACAGCGCTCACAGTTTCACCATGATGGTAAGTGCCAGTACAGGACGGCGATCACAACGGTGCGGTCAGAATCTTCACGGGCCTTTCCTGAGAGCTGACAGTCGAAACGTGTGCTTGAGCAAGGGCGACCAGCCCGAGAAGTACACCTGGACAACGTAAATGGCTGTGCTGCTGTCTTTCTTCGAGAAATGCAAGGGCCCTTCACCTCCTCTTGGTCCACCGTCGCCGCCATCAGCCGTGATAAAACTCAAATCAACCCGCTGTACGAATATTTCATTTTACGTGTACGAATTGATTAGAGTACGTAAATTACCGTTTTTTCTCGGAAATGGGGGGTGTACGAATTAATAGGGGGTACGAATTATTAGCCTTCACTAGTCCTGCCCACTCATACCTTCCCTTCTCCGTTGCTTGTATGAGAGGAAGGATCCAGAGAGTCTGTTTTGTCCATCTGTTGGGTAAAAAGATGAAATGTACATTGAAAACGAATGACATAGGTCATTATGATTACTTACCAACATACAACGTACTACAGTACCACATTGAATGATGAATTATTTCCTTATAGGACCACAATGGTATGCAAGCCATCCACTATGTCAAGGAGGCTGAAATGGGTGTGGTAGCCCACCTGATAAGCAGCCATAATGTGGATCCGAGGTCGAAGGCTGGGGTATGTAAAGAGTACTACCTCAATGAATATTAGTATCCAGATATAAGGATGAGAATGTCGTATATACAGTAGTGCTACATAATAAATTATGTGAGCTGTGCATGTTTATATACAAGTGTGCTGGTATAGCAGTGAGATGATGTCACTCATGCTGCCAATCATATTCATTGATAATTTCCGTGAAAGGAAATTATGATATGATTGGTGGCCCTTTCAAACAGTGTCATATTATGTGGCCAAGCGGTACTTTGAAGATGGTATAGTCGACACATGATACTGCCCATTCTAATTGGAGTCATACAATAGACAAGCCGAGTGGATGGGCACTGCCAGGCTGTTAGCTGGCAAAAGATAGTCCAGAAGGCAACCTTTGCTGAGTAGCTAACTGTGAGGTGAGTCGGGTAAAGCTAACACAGTTTAGCTTTCGGTAGACTGATCATAGGTAGGTTGGGCTCAGGACTCCTTGTTGATCAGAAGTGGGATGGGCTATAAGTTTGTCCAGAAGCCTGGGCTGCAAAAGTGAAGCTTTTGAGGTGGCCATATGGAAATGGAGTTTTGGGCTGTGGTCTGACTTTGAAGTGCTCCAGTAAGTAAAGCTAACATGCTTTCTAGGCTGCCCTGTGTAGCTATGTGTCAGTGGTTGCGACAGAATGCATGTGTGTGTGGGGCACAAATAAGTTGCATGAATTCGTTTTAACATGCAGATAGTCAAAAAAAAATGGGGTTTGTGCCTTGTTCACCAGAGAATACTCAGATGCCTTTGATGTTGCAATTTACAGTGCTATCAACTTGGAGATTTTATTTACAGGGATTCAGTACCTTACAACTGTGCCTGCAAAAGTGAAGACGTTCACATAAACATTACATGTACAGTTTTTGGGCACCCACACAGGCCTGCAATAGGCCATGTGGACCTAAGACCCAGTCAGATTGCGAGTGAAACACTCCTGTACTGAGTCACAGGAATCACCATGTTAATATGATGTTATATACCTCTGTACATGCATACATCTTCGTCAGAACTGTTAGTTCACAACTTTTCATGTTATGCATGCACAATATGCATTAACCTACAGACTGGTCTACAACCCATCCATCAAGCAGCACTTCGTGGAAACACAAAGCTACTAGACATGCTGATAGAGCAGTTTGGTGTAGACCCACAGGAAAAGGCAGATGTGAGTCGGTGTGACATGAAGCAACTACAACCCAACCCCAATACACAATTGCCTGACCCTGCTCGTACTTTCAGAATGATCTTCAGGCAATACATTGTGCTGCAATGGTCGGAGACGTAGACATCATCCGACTCTTGGTTGAAAAGCATGGTGTTCCATTAGATGCACAGTTGACGGTATGTTTGAGTAGTGGTGATTTGAAGCTCAGTTTTCACTTATGATACGTGTGACATCCTGCCTGCAGGATGGCAGCTGGCCGCTACACTTTGCTATACTGCATAAACGTGTTGAGGTTGTGCGATTGTTTGTGGAGGGATATGGTGCTATCCACCAAGCAGCAACGTGTGGAGATATTGATGTATTGGTGATGCTGATAGAGCAGTTGCACGTGGACCCACAAGATGACTATGTAAGATAATTATAAATGAAATACAGAAAGCATCTTTATAGAGGCTGTATTCTCAATAACAGGAGGGACTGCAGCCTATACACCGTGCAGCAAGTGCTGGTCATGTTGAGATTGTCAAACTCATGGTTCACAAATATGGGGTATCGCCAAATGCATGTTCAACGGTAACTAGCTCATAAGCTCATACTCTCCACATAGGCAGGCATCATAATCGTTGCATGTATGCGGTTGCCCCTATAGGATGGTGAACACCTAATAAACTTTGCTGCAGTCCAAGGGCGGGTTGAAGTGGTAGAGCTCTTGGTGGATCAATGCAACGTAGATCCTGAGACTGTCTCGCAGGTTGTTATGTATTTGCTATTTCGTACAATGTGAATCACAATTTGTGTGTAAATAAACTGTTCGATTCAACAAGCCGTTTATCTTAATTCCTCTGTATAGGGTGGCTACCAGCCAATACACATTGCTGCCCGATATGGGCACTTACCTGTTGTCCACCTGCTGGCAAAGAAGTACAACGTTGACCTCAGCAATCCAACAGCTGTATGACTGCATATACAGATAATTGTGTTTGACATCAGGGATTGCATATACCTGTCATGCACTTTTCAGGATGAAAACTGTCCAATTCATCTTGCGGCACACAACGGGCACTGTGACATCATCAAGGCTCTAGTGGAAGAGTATGGGGTTGACCCAGCCTCAAGGGGAAAGGTCTGTTAATAATAAACTTGTTTGTGACTGAAGATTCTCTCTTCAAACTAAGCAAAAGATTTTGAATGCATTTTCCACCAGAATGGGCTGCAGCCAATTCACTGTGCTGCCCAGGAGGGGCATGAAGATGCTGTGGTCATGCTGATTAGTGACTTCCATGTGATACCTGACTCTACAAATGATGTAAATAGTACAGTAATGCACTGTGCAGTATGTGTTGGTTCATACGGTTTACACATAGTTTCATCTGTAAACCATCCATACAGAGTGGATTTCAGCCTATCCATTCAGCAAGCTTTGGCGGACACGAAACTGTAGTCCAACTCCTAGTTGATGTGTATGGTGTAAACCCCAATGCACCTGAGGTATGATTAGTTGATAAAGTGCATGACAGTATACCGCGGCACACAAAATGAAATATATCCATCTACGCATGCAGGAGACTGGTTCACAGCCTATTCATTGGGCAGCAGCTGGAGGAAGGACCAACATCATTAATATACTGGTGGAAATATATCATGTTGACCCACAGGCTAAGGTAATCAGCCATTATATCTTTTAGGTATTATATCTGTTACCTTAACAACCAGAATTTGCGAATGTGGAATGAGTATTATGTGACATTGAGGTTCCAGCTTTGTAGAAACGAGCAATTCAGCTGAACTTGTAGTTTTATGATGCACTAAAATTTTTATTCTGTATAGGATCACGATGGAAGCTGTGCAATACACTGTGCGGCCCAGCTGGGTCATACGGGGGCTGTGGAATTGTTGGTGGATAAGCATGGTGTTGACCCAGGAACTCTTTCCAAGGTGGGATGTGTTACGTAGTACAGGAATTGATTGTAGGCACTGAGATTCCAATATTACTGTAGGATGGAGAGTCACCAATAATGGTTGCGGCACAGTATCAGCAAGATGGAGTAATAGAATTGCTGAGGAACAAGTACCAGCAGACACTGCCAAGCTCACCAAGTAGCTAGATGTACACAATTAGCTACGTTAGCTTTTGTCATGAGACTATCAGGTTAGATGATTGTTTAGTAAAGTGTTTCCCTTTTCAGTTTAGTAACATGCTTGCCATGTGAGACTACCCTCCCTTATTGATTTTCTCGGATCCGCCCGATTGAGTGAAAATCACTTTTTGGAGCCAGGCTCCAGAAAGCTAGTGATGACTCAATCGGGCTCATGCCAACCCAGATACCGACTATAGTCATAACATTGTTGTTCTGTGCTATGCTGGTATGCCACTTTTATATAGTCATGTTCTCTGATTGCTCAGAATTTGAACTGCATGGGGGGCAATACATAATTATGTAGTTGTTGGCCTGCTTATATTACAAGTGTGAAAAACATTAAAAATGGATGGAGATGTAGGGATAGCAGAACAGCAAAAAGTAAGAAACAAGCAGGGATGATGGCATAAAACAGTTCAGTATACAACTACATATATATCTTTCCACATAATACAAATAAGAAAAGTATGTAGGGTGTTGTATACTGAACTGTTTTATGCCATCATCCCTGCTTGTTTTCTTACTTTTCAATCTGCTATCCCTACATCTCCATCCATTTTTTAATGTTTTTTACACAATCATGTTTACCTCATTTTTATATGCAGCATACTTGATAGCATTCACTCCGCACACAGTACACAATTTTTTGAGTTCAAAGTTCAAAGTTGCTCTACGCATGCGCACATGTGAAGAAAATGGCGTTGCACATGAAGCCATAGTTATTGAGTGGGCGGTTTCAAGCGCCTCGTGAGACTTCGAAAAGCGATGGGGTCGTGCACTGCTCAGTGTAAAGTGCTGCTGTTTTGTGCAAACACCGTCGTGAGGGAGTCAGCCAAATTTGAATTAGCCCGTCTGAAGAAAGAAGGCGACTTTTTGGTGCGGTACTTTCGCGACGGTTATTCACGACACAGGGAGTCTTCTTGGCCAAGAAAACACTCGAAGATGAATATTAAGTTGTCATAAAGGCTTATTTGCCGCCCGTGTTTGAGATTTGGAGAGATTATGAAAGATTTTTTGTATTAGCTTATATTGCGTGTCCGTTGTATATATCCCTACATATAGAGTCTACCGACTCTATGATTATGTATACAGTTAGCTGTAATGCTACTCAGACCAGCTGCATGGTGTCAACCACTAGCTGAATCCCTAGCTACGCCACTGACCGTCCATCACCACTGTACATGTACCACCATGAAGAAATGCGTAGCTTATGATAAGTTGCAATTGAGAAAGGAAGGACGAGGCTCTGAATCGGATCTATTCAAGTCTCACGATAATTATGTTTGTACGTACGTAGTAGCTAGCCACATTTCCACACTTCTGGTATTCCACAACACCCAGCTCTCTCTGAACTCCTCCATACTCCACCTCATCATTGCATAAATAATAGATGCGCACGCGTTTCCAGTACTTCCTGTGGACCAAGAGCCACCTCATAGCTACGTATAGCTACTGCTTTTTTGTACAGTATGCGACAAAAACCTGGGGAGGAGTTTGTTATTTTTGATACACACACACACAAATATATATACAGTTCCAATAGCCAAGGGCTAGTACAAAGGACCCGAAAGAAAACAATTGGCATGGCATGACACAAGTGAGCAAATGGACCATACTTAACCCATTGCACCCCGTAGCAGCCAAATGAGCCCGGAGGATACCCATAAGGCCATAAGAATTTATATAGGGGGTTTAATATTAGGCGTTAATACTTTGTACATGTTATTCTGCTTCTTTAAGCTGCTTGCAGTAGTAGGTAATGAGTTAAGGAGTGTCGAAGTAAAGGCTTTTTACAGAACTTTTAAACAAACTAGAGTTTTGACCCGTTTGTATCAGATGTCGATTGATGTTTAGCAATGTCCATCGTAAATTAAATGTCGATCGATGTTTAGCTAGTAGCTAAATGTCTATCGATGCTTAGCAAAATAAATGTGATCGATAGGCCTTGACGAATTATGCTCAAAAATTGTCCTATTATGCTATGCTCCAATGCTCTTAACTGCTTTAATTATGCTTCCAAGATTTGTTTATTATGTTCACATTATGCTCGTTCATAATAATTATGATTCATGAGAACACATGGCCTTGTGGTCTATTAGGTAAAACTCTACTCACAAAAATTAGCCCTGTACCAGAAGAAGACATTGACAGTCAGCCTAGTTCTAGCTGTTCTATCACACATAAACTAAAAGCACTAACAAAGTCAGACCTTTCCATCATTATAGCTACTCTTAACAGCTCTTCATTATGCCAGCATTATGCTGTTATGCTTCCACCAGCATAATTCGCCAAGGCCTATTATCTATGTTTAGCAAAATAATGTCGATCGATGTTTAGCACACTGACCGATGATTAAACGCAGTGACTATTGACACCGATCATCGGTGTCGATAACGGCCACGAACGAGCTATTGACACCGATCGATATCCTGCAGTACCACGTGATCCCCCTGATGATACTACTATGGACCTCAGTGCATGCTCATGGGGACAGGGGATGCAGCAGAACACCAAGGCTAAAGGAAACAGAAAAGAGAACCGTGCACCATGTGAAGATGGAAGAGAGGACTCCCATGAGGCTCCAAAAGTCAAAGGAGGCGAGTATAACAGTTCAACCTAGGACAGCTGCAAATCGAATCCGAATGAGGCCTGGAGGGAGAAGGCAGTAGGAAGCCATGATGATACCACGGATTGCAGTGGTGGTACCATTAGCTCAGGTGAAGAATGTGTCAGTGAGGGACAATACAAATTTCTGGTGAGAAACTCCTGCAGTCTGCTGTTGTTATTCTGAAGAGTTTATTATTGAGAGATTAATCAATGCTGGGCAAACCTTGACAAAGGAAAAGTTCCCTAATGAATCAGGATGTTGGGTAGTGATACATGCACATTTCAAGTTGACTTTGTGCAGCTATTGAACTGTCACCATTCCCACTGGATCTGTGTGACGAAGAAGAACAGCAAGTCAAATGAGGTGAAGGTTTACACAATATGCACACTGGAGACATCCCACTCAGTACTAAGGAGCGATTATAGCTTCATTGCTGAACCTGCATCAAACCTCTCACCTTTTCCTGAGGTGCAACCAAGCACAGTTCAGGTCACACTTTCTTCATTGTCTGAAAGCAAGGATGTTGATCCTTTTCCACACTCGGCAGTAATGAAGAAAGTATATTGCCCCTTCCGCACACAGGAGACAGCATGGTACAATGCTCAGAGTGCATGAAATGGTACCACTTTAACTGTGTATAGGACTAGAACAAGATGCTGTGTTACCTGAAGAATGGAGGTGTATTACATGTAAAGACACATGAACTATTTATTCTTATTGACCTGCATTCTCATGTACATGTTGTGTAAACATCTATGGCTCAGAGTAGTCTCTGTCCGAAACCCATTCCGTGCTGGGGTTGGGATCGCGAGGCCTAGGCCAGTACGGTAGCATCGTATACTCCCCGAACATTCCTGCATACCATTGTGAATCTCATCAGTACGCTGCCCGGCAGCAGAAACAAGCAGTCGCTGAGCGCGAGGTCTGATCAGCGCGGAACCATCGCAGAGGAAGTCCAGGCTAGCGTGCGTACCGCGTCGACGCATCTCAGCACTCGAAAGGTGAAATAAATCGTTGGTCGGTGTCAATAGACGATTTGTGGCGATTGTTGACACCGAATCGGTGTCAATAGCTGATTTGTGGCGATTGTTGACACCGACGATCGGTGTCAATAACCTCGGCCATGATTAAATTAGTAAATGTCGATCGAGGTTTAGCAAATGTCGATCTATGTTTACGTAGTAGTAAAATAATGTCGATCGATGACATCGGTCTGGTAGGCCTAGATCATGTGCTTTCATAAATCGGACAAACGCACGTCATAATCACAGTCGGTAGACTCTGTATGTAGGGATACGACGTACACGCAATATAGCTATGCTAATACAAAATCTCTGAAACCGCACAAAGCCTTTATAACCACGTACCGTTCATGTTCGAGTGTTTTCATGACCAACAAGACTCCTCGCGTCGAGAAAAACCGTCGCGAAAGTACCGCACCAGGTACTCGCAAAACGGGAAATTGTTTTTCTTTCTTCTTTCTTCTTTCTTCTTCAGACGGGCTAGCTCTACGTTGCTTCAATCTCTCGTGATGGTTTACGCACGAAACAGCAGCATTTTACACCGAGCAGTGCACCAGCCTATCGCTTTTTCACAACTTCGAAGTCTCACACCAGGTAGTCTCGTGCCCAGACCCCACCCCTCGCGGGAAAGAGGGTCTGGCGACTTTGCGCAGAAGCCTCGGTCTTCATTAAAAATTCATACTTTTAGGCAGGAATTTCAGACTGCCAATGAAATCGTAGAGAATTCAATTTTGTCTTTATTAGGAGCGAGAAGTTGTAGAAAATTCAAATTTCTCTTGCAATTACGTATATCATTTCACGCGTAGGACTTCCGGTTCTGTCCGGTTTCAGGCGGTAACGTTAGCTGAGCTATGAATATTCAATGAGGACCGAGAATGTTGCTGAAAGTCACCAGACGGATATTCCGTACACGTTTCCGGCTGGACACGAGACTACACATCAGGCGACTGCAGCTACCCGCTCAAAAACTATGGCTTCAATTGGCACGCCATTTTAATCATGTTTACGCATGCGCGCATAAACGATCACTTAGCAACGATACGTATTATTACTCAAGATCGCTGAATTAGAAACACAGCGGGGGGGGGGGGGGGGGGGGAAGATGCGTTGCATGCGTCAATCAAAGTTTCGAGGCACTCTAGCTCTGTTTTAAGACTGAGGTAAGTCCCTGTACGTCAAGACACAGTGCTGGATGCGTAGGTAACGTGGTACGTACGTCGCGGCTTTTCGCAATGCGGCCGCGCAAGGTGCTGCATGCTCTACACTCTTAATAGGGTATTTATAGCCTGCAAGTAGATCTTCAAAAGTGATTATGGGTTTGCATGGCTGCTCATGAATCCTCTTACCAAGACTGCTGCTACCTAGCTATCAATACATTAAGATTTTAACGTGTGTTTGTCTGTCTGTCTGTGTGTGTGTAACGGAAGTGGGAAGTTCGTGGGGCGGGACTAGACTATAGTGACGTGCTACTACGTAAACGGGGAGCAGCAGTTGAAGCGGATGCAATCGGGGAGTCGAAGCGGACGCGATCGGGAGCAGCAGCTGATCATGAAAGCGGCAAGCAGCAGCTGAAGTGGGCGCAATCGGGGAGCAGCAGCTGGAGGCGGAGGCAAACGGGAAGCAGCAGTGGAAGTGGATGCCGCAATCGGGCCCGGGAGCAGCAGCTGAAGCGGACGCAAGCGGCGAGCAGCAGCTGAAGCGGACGCAATTGGGGAGCAGCTCCATCTCCACAGAGAGCTGTCCGGCGCCGAATTACGCACGGTAGGCGAAAGGGGGAAGTAGCTGAGCGAGCGGAGCGAGCTCAGCTACTTGTAATACTTAATTCAGGACACTCACTCATCCAGTATGCTGCACTCAGCCATCCCAAGTGCATACTAACTCACTCAGCTATAGCTAGAGAGCTAGCTAGCTAGCTATATAGATAAGTGCTGAAAGAATTGGCCAAGGTGTTGACTAAACATCAAGCCCAGACACGACCATACTGCTTTCACCCTTTGGGTTAACATTCCTGACCCACCCCTTGCTCACACAGAACCTCCAAGGATATTGACGCTCATTTGAGCTGAAAGTCTCATAGCTAAGGCCAAGCAAACTTGATTCCTTGTTTAGCGTCCCCGCCCGCATGCTTTTAGAGGGGCCGCCCCTAATTTTTCATTATTCATTACAAGGATACCGGATGTTGAAGGCAGCTATTTTTGCCGCGCGTAGGTCTGTAGGTGCTAGTTGTGCAAAGTTGGCTCTTCTTGCAGGTATAGAATAATTGTCGAGTTTCGAGTTCGAGTTTCGAGTTCGAGTTTCGAGTTCGAGTTCGAGTTGAATGTCCGGAAGTGGGCTTTCCTGCCAGTACAATGGGTCGCTCGACCTCCCTAGACTCTACAGCAGTTCCATGGAATACTGGCGGAGAGTGGAGGTTGCTACTGGGGGGTTTTCTCGAGATGCTGTTCACATCCACGCAAAAATAGTAAGTATGCGGAACAGAGAAATTAGTGCTTTGGGGATGTACAGCCCTATTTGGGGTGAATTTTCTGTGAAGTAATGCTTGTGGCAGTGGGAACGAGGCTAGGTCATGATCACTTGTTTGTGCATGGTCACTGACGCTAGTTGGTGTTTGCACTTTGCACAGAAGTCTGTAACGCAGTTGTATGGTTTACCTTTAATTTCCGAGACAGAAGACTAGTTAGTTAGAGTTCTGTCGTTCCAGTATGATTCGGAGTGAAAACTGTTTACCTTCTTTGCAGAGAATGCTCCGGCATGGCCGAACCTGCCTTGAACACTACAAGACACCTCAGCAGTGTGCAGAGAATGCACTGGCACTATAATCTAGAAAAAGGAAATTTCCAGAGTTGACTGTTTGTGATCAAGTATTTGTCATGAACAGGTGGAAAGCTTTACTACTCACCTCCGACCTGACATGGTCTAAGCATACTCATTTCTCGAAGAAAAAAAAATGTCCAGAGTTGACTGTTTCAGAAAGATATCAAACTGCTTGAGGAGTCCAGAAGTTTGCCCTCAGGATATCGGTGTAGCAAGAGCTATTACATGAGCTATGAGGACCTACTGGACACCTTCCAGCTTCCTGACCTATCAATGAGGAGCTCGGACTCTCATTACTGTTTAAGATTGTACATGAGTCATTTTTTTCCCGTCCAACATTTTTATAACCATGAACTCCACATCACATCAGACTAAACCGTACATGTATCGTCAACCTTTTGCTCATACCAACTCCTTCCTTTATTCATTTGTGCCTCACACTTTCTCTGCATGCTTTACCTAGTCACAGAATATGACAACTCCGTCTACTTTTAAGAATGCATTTTTTTCCTCACTCTACGTACCTTAGATGTTTCTGTTTTTGTGTGTCTTGGGGGTACTACTCATTAGCTATATTATGCTATTCCTGTATCCCTTGCTGTTGCATAAAATTTCATAGGAAAAAATAACAACAAAACCCCCCGCTTTTATCATGCATTATATTATTATTATTAAATTTTAATGACAAATAAAGGCCAGGAGGGCCTATTAGTCAGGAAAATTGCACAAACAAACGTCTAGCTAGTGGAGAGATTCACAGTGAGGGGATCTTGACAGAAAGCCTTGCTGTACTGTGTGGGCTAACAGTGGCAGCAGTTTGGGGTTCGTGCCAGTCATTATGAAGAGGAACTTGTCCGTAGGAGACTTGTGCTCAAATGGTGGTAGTATTTTAGAGCAGTGTTGGAATAGTTTTTGTCTGCTGAGCAATGGGCAATTTATTAAGAAAATTAATGTTGTTCGTCTTCTAATACTCCACAGAGGTCGCACTGTCTCTCCTCCACCGGGGTTGGAGTTGGGACAGTGTAGCGGCCAGTCTCGATTTTCAGGCCATGGGCACTACATCTGAAACGTGCGAGAGGGACTCTGAGGTATGGAGGTAGGTCGAGGTAAGGCTCATATTTCAGGGTGTTTTTAAAAAGCCTGTAAGTTCTTAGCTTGCTTGAGGCCGTCAGTGACCCATTCCATTTCTGCAAGTATTGGTCAGACAGTCTTTGACGGAGATTGCTGAGTAGCTCTGTTGGATCGACTCCTAAAGGGTTGGGCCATGCGTAGGAGAAACCTGTTTCATTTAATATTCCCTGGATCTCTCTTAACCAAGTGTTGGATGGATCATTGGAGATCATTTCATATACCTCTCCCAAGAGAGGACTAATATTTTGGGAAGTGGAGATTCTTACCCAATATTTTAGGAGAGTAAGTTTGTATCTGATGGATAGGGGTGCCCTACCAATGTCACCATAGGCAGCAATGTTTGTGGCAGATGTGGGCAAGCCAAGAGCAAACTTGCAGAATCTCCTACGATCACTTCCGTTTCATCTGCACTGGAGGGAAACCAAACTTCGGATGCATACTCTGCAATTGGTCTTACTAGCGTGTCAAAAAGGTGGGACAATATGCGTGGAGAGGGATATTTTAGGCGAGCAGCCGATCTCATGAGTGAGAACAATGCTTTGTTGGTTTGTGCTGCGAGAGTTCGAATGGCTGGTTTGAGTGAGCCATTGGCAGACAAAAGTAAGCCCAAATACTTGTATTCTTTGGCGACTTGAATCTCCACTCCATTAAGAAGGATGTGTATGGGGTTCATGGATCTCCTGGGGCTGGTAAAGGGGACTATCTTGGTTTTAATGAGGTTGATGTTTAAGTCCCACGTGGCACAGTATTCGCTCAGTAGGTCAACTGCGAGTTGTAAGTCTTGGGTGGATTTAGATAGAAGAACTAGATCATCGGCGAATAATAACAATCGGAGTTTGGAATAAACAAGATTTACTCCTTCCATCTCTCCGCCTTCCAGGGACACCTCTAGATCAGACAGAAACAGACAGAACAGAAGAGGACTCAGATTACATCCCTGCCGCACTCCCCTTCTGCAGGGAAACTTTTCAGAGTATTCACCCTCTAGGCATACCACTGATGTTGCATTTCTGTACATGTTTTGGAGAATTGTTAAGATGGTCGTACTGCATCCCAGATTAGCTAGTTTTCTCCATAAGAGGGAATGATTAATGGAGTCAAACGCCTTCTTGCAGTCAATGAAGCGGCAAGAACTTCCTGTGGGTGGAGCTTCACGGATGTGATCGACACCCCGGAATACACGCTGGAGTCTGCATACGCGGGCACTTTGCCCATTTGGATAAATCAATCCACGGAATAAGTGATGTTCGAACGTGAGTGCAATCCGCTGTATTTATTATTATATTAGCCCCACAATGCCATGCATTCTGAATCTCCTAGTTATACCTACCGCGGTAGTCAGTATATCGGCTGCGCGACAACTCGAACTCGAACTCGAACTCGAACTCGAACTCGAACTCGATCTCGAACTCGAACTCGAAGTTTATCCATCCCCTTCTTGCAGTGATTTGTAGAGCAACATGGCTTTTGTATGCGTTTCTGTAGTAGCTTGCAATCGTTGCCTTGGTCCGTCGTGAGTGTTGAAACCTTCGCAAACAAGTTCAAGGTTCTTGAAAATTGAGTAGGAAATGAGGAGGAAATGGCAATGAATAATGAAAATGAACCGCCCGCCCGCATGCAATAGCAGGGTTTCCATGGCGCTAAACAAGCAATCAACTTTGCTTGGCCTAACACGTTTTGCAGTCATAATAAAGGGTTAAGCAGCTGCCATGTCCTCTGCATGATTCTAGCTGATACCAAGTCGTGCCGAGACACATCAAGTCTTTTAAAAGACACACTTGTTATTACTTGAAAACATTCGAAGATGAACGGTATGTGGTTAGAAAGGCTTATAAGTGTGCCGTTTCTGAGATTTGGAGAGATTTTTTTGTATTAGCATATCATGCGTGTACGTCGTATCCCTACATACAGAGTTCTACCGACTCTGTGATGACCCTCCTTACTTTTTGCCGTTCTGGTATCCCTACATCCTGCTACATTCTTAATGTTATTTATTAGGCTAGCTACTTGTAATATAAACCGTAGATAACGTACTCAAGGCTCTAAACATAGCCACACGCAGTCAAGTCTAGCCTCGTTCCCAGTCCCTCGCCCAGCTTTTCGTCGCTTGCTGTCCGAACTGCAAGTGACGAAAAGCTGGGCGTGGGACTGGGGAACGAGGTAGACGAGCTCTCGAGGCTTGCGGGGGAAGATCCTTCTGTAATTGTGCATGGGGGCGGGGTTGATTATCCGGGTTATCCGGGGCCCATGCAGGTCAGGGCTAGCCTCGTTCCCAGGCCCGAGACGGTTCGGGCCTGGGAACGAGGCTAGGTCAGGGCAGACTAGAGCTTGGGCCTAGGGTGATATCCTTCGCCATCCGAGAGGATGTCTAAGCAGAACGGCATAGAAGTCCTTCGACAACGTCTTGAGAAAGAGGTTACGGATGAAGGGCGGTTGGAAGGAGAAGAATTGAAACCAAGAAGCACGGATATTTTCGTGACTGGTATCTCGAAGAGTGGCACAACGTGGATGCAACAGATCGTTCACCAGCTGCGGACAGGCGGAGACATGGATTTTGCCGACATAATGGAGGTCATCCCAATACCATACCTAGCTCATGGTCTTGGACAGGACCTGAACATGGAGCAAAAAGCCTTTCCACGCTGTTTCAAGGACCACCACTCGTACCACGCCTGTCCAAAGGGGGCCAGGTATATCTGGTGTGTGCGTGAGCCGTGTGCCGTTGCGTACAGCTATTTCAACATGCTGCACGGTTGGTTCTTTCAGCCTGGAGAGGTCACCCTGGAGGACCTCATTAGGGAGCTTTGGCTGGTTGAGAGCCTCCCCGAAAAGACTTCCTATTTCCACCACCTTGCAAGCTGGTGGCCTCACAGGAATGACCCTAACATTTTGCTACTGTTCTATGAAGACCTGAAAGAGAATTATGAGAGTTCTGTGCGCTCTGTTGCTGAGTTCATGGGCATTACAGACGAGGACTGTATCCAGGTTGCACTGGCGAGAAGCACGTTCGAGTTTATGAAGCAACACTCTGACAAATTTGATCAGAAACGTCTTAAGCAACACTGCAATGTGCGCTGTGGTCTGCCAGCGAGTGCTGGAATGGGACAGAGCAAGATACGCACTGGCTCAGCTACAGAGGGACTGAAGATGGTGCCGCTGGAGATTCGTAATGAGATCCAGAAGAAGTGGGAAGCCATTGTAACTCCTGTGACAGGCTGCGCTAACTATCCAGAGTTGAGAGTGATGTGGAGGAAGGAGAACCAGAGCAAATGTGACATTCAGATATCAACAGTAAATTAATTAGTCCGAGGTGCTTGTCATTAATTGTGAGGGGTTACAAATTTTTTTATCTGTGCTCCTGAGTACAGTAATGAAAGCACATCTTTGACCTTTACTATTCAGAGTTGAGGATGATGTGGAGGAAGGAGAAGCAGAACAAGTGTGACATTCATGGCTCTCAGTATCAGCAGTAAATTAATTAGTCTGAGGTGCTTGTCATTAATTGTGAGGGGGCACAGGGGAAAGGGGATCTAGGAATTTTACTTTTGACCAGGAGCACATTGAGCCGGTGAGGAGCACATCAAGCCCCCGAAGGCAGCTCGATGCACTCCTGTTTTGACCTTGTACACTGAAGTGTACAAATCATCGAGCCAACTATTCTATAATTTAGGGATGATTGTAGCTAGCGTAAACCACCGATTATCGGCATGACCTTGCACCCGACATACCAATTATCGGCGCTTAGTAAACAGAGAGTAAGCGGCGAAAATACGGATTCCGTTCGCATTACGTCATCGTCGCGCAAGCTGTTTACAAGGCTGAAGCTTTGCAGAAGGTTTGTCTTTGTTTAAAAGGTTATAACTGGATGTCATTTACTGTCCTTTTAGCCATTTTATGTTGTAGGGCTGTTCATGTCTAATCAAAACAAGCGTAGGGGGAGACCGCGACCTTGGGTCCTCTCCTGCCACTGGATCAGACTTTTGAGGACGACTAGCATGACTGTGCTGGATCAGAATGGGTGGAGTGCGTGTGCAAGAGATGGCTCCACGAATGTGCTACGTACTGGATGTGGAAGAAAGAGAATTGTTTTGCTTTTACTGTGTAGTGTGATGAACGAATTTTATTCAAAAATTCATATATTGAAGGGGTTGCATGCTTTGGTGGGTTTTTTTCACTGGGTGATAGATAGAATGGTCATGAACCTGGGGGATTTGTGGTGGATTTTTGTGGCCTTCAGGGGATGGAGGTGAGTCGATGCCATCAGCAAGTGCAGATAATTGACCCAGGATTATCTATGGGAGTACTAGGCAGTGACGATAATACGTACAGGGTGCCGATAATTGATTTGCGTGAGGTTGCATTCGCTAGTGCACCGCTAAAAGCCAGAAATACGTGGAAGCTTTAAAGGTGGTAGGGCTTATAGAGGGCGTGACGGTCTATACGTCGGTGCAAGTTTGGTATCCTGGAACCGTTCCTAGACGATGCTGCAAATCATGCAAATTCAGGTGACGATAATTGGTGGGTTACGCTATATCCATTGGGTACAAGCAAGGTTGTAGTTTGGTAGCCTCGTTCCCAGGCCTACCCCATTCTTTCTGTTGCGTTGACAATGATACACGGATGAGGAAGAGAAACGCGCCGCTCTTCCGCATCTGTTAGCGCAAACTGAACAGAAAAAAAAAACGAGGTAGGCCTCGGAATGAGGCTAGTAACTTGGCATGCTTTCATGTAAAGGTCAAAGCCGAAGCTCACCGATTAAATTCCCTTGGTCCCTTCTCATATCCCCTCAATTTTTGGCAGTGTAATTAACCATCAAGATGTGCTTTCATTACTGTACTCATGCAGGAGCACACAATGACTATTACATCATTATGCACTCATTTAGATACGTATATGGCTATACGCCACTGGGTTTGGGGTGAGACCTGTAAACCTGGCACTGTACCTAGTCTCGGCCCCAGATCCAAACCCACCCCAGCACAGATCGCATCTAGTATCACACACTAGATGCGATCCGTGCTGGGGTTGGTTTGGGTCTGGGACCGAGAATATGTACATGTACTACCATGCAAATACATTCCTGCCTGGGTGCAGCTACAGCTAATGCTGAGTTCCTGATCAGTGTTTGAGTAATCTCGTTCCCAGACCTACTAGAGTGACGAGACCAGTGCTTGAGCGCAGCGAGAAGGCATGTATTGTATCGCACCGTTCAGATAATATATCTTGGGAGTCATGCCTAGGCAACTGGAAAAGAAGGGAATGGGAGCCGGAACGGGAACGGCACAAACTTGCGACTAGAGAAAGGACCCCAAAAATTGTGAACAACTTTGAACCTAATGGCTAGCTGCATTGCACACGCAATGCCTCATCACTTCTGTGCATATCTGCATCTGCATATGTATGGGGGGCCAAATGAGTCAAAATGCCAGTCGGTCCAAACTTACAAGTCTCATGTACATATAGCACGTCCGAATTACATATAGCAGCTCTGAATTACATATAGCATGTCCGAATTACATATAGGAGCTCCGAATTACATATAGGAGCTCTGAATTACATATAGGACATCCGAATTACATATAGGACATCCGAATTACATATAGCACATCCGAATTACATATAGCACATTCGAATTACATATAGCACATCCGAATTACATATAGCACATCCGAATTACATATAGCACATCCGAATTACATATAGGAGCTCCGAATTACATATAGCACATCCGAATTACATATAGCATGTCTGAATTACATATAGCATGTCTGAATTACATATAGGAGCTCCGAATTACATATAGGAGCTCTGAATTACATATAGCATGTCTGAATTACATATAGGAGCTCCGAATTACATATAGGAGCTCTGAATTACATATAGCATGTCTGAATTACATATAGCACATCCGAATTACATATAGGAGCTCCGAATTACATATAGGAGCATGTGTGCCAAATACCAGTCTCATGTACATAATTATAGCACATCTTATAGGAGCTCCAAATAACCGAATTACATCAATGCATTAAATTTTAACCCTTTAACCACCGAATTCTTCCCACCGAGACAACACATTTTCATGTATTCAGCGCACACCAGTTTCGTAGTTACTCCTCTTCCACAGCATTCGCTCCTCAGCAGCCAAACTTGGTGGGGCCCACACACATGGAGAGACCCCTCTAGCAATACCGTTAATGATATTCATGACCCCCCACAAGCCCAGCAATCGGAGGTCGAAGTAGGATGTCAGCCGGATTTTCGCCCAGCATTTCCCTAAACTTGGGCCAGATCTGACTGATGGCATACCTTACATCACCAATTTGCATGTTTTCTTGAGGCCCTGTGTGGGGTCTATGAATATCATTAAAATAAAAATCCTCGGGTCGATGAATCTCATTAAAATCAAAAACACCCATGACATGTGAAAGGGGACCCCTTGCCCCCCTTTTGAAACCCCCTTGCCTTTAGACCCTACGCACTTGTAGGGCTTCTCATCAGCCCAAAAGACACCAAAAAGGCTTTAGAGGGCCTAAGGACAACTTTGTGGGACGAACTGAAAAATTTGGTCAGATTTCGGCGCACACCCCCCACTAAATGTAAGGCAGGGGGGGTTTTGAAAGGGGGGGGCAGGCCCCCCCCCCCCCCCCTTCGCATGTCATGGGTGTTTTGAGATTCATTGACCCGAAGATTTTTGATTTTAATGATATTCATAGACCCCACCCAGGGCCTCAAGAAAACATGCAAATTGGTTGTGTAAGGTGTGCCATCAGTCAAATCTGGCCCAAGTTTAGGGAAATGCTGGGCAAAAATCCGGCTGACATCCACCTTTGACCTCCGATTGCTGGGCTTGTGGGGTCATGAATATCATTAACAGTATTGCTAGAGGGCCTAGGGGTCTCTCCATGTGTGCGGGGCCCCACCAAGCTTGGCCGCTGAGGAGCGAATGCTGTGGGAGAGGAGTACCTATGAAAGTGGTGTGCGCAGAATACATGAAAACGTGTTGTCTTGGTGGGAAGAATTCGGTGGTTAAAGGTTTAAAATTTAATGTATTGAGAGATAATGTTATTTGGAGCTCCTATAAGATGTGCTATAATTATGTACATGAGACTGATATTTGGCACACATGCTCCTATATGTAATTCAGACATGCTATATGTAATTCGGAAGTGCTATATGTAATTCAGACATGCTATATGTAATTCAGAGCTCCTATATGTAATTCGGATGTGCTATATGTAATTCAGACATGCTATATGTAATTCGGATGTGCTATATGTAATTCAGAGCTCCTATATGTAATTTGGATGTGCTATATATAATTCGGATGTGCTATATGTAATTCGGACATGCTATATGTAATTCGGATGTGCTATATGTAATTCGGACATGCTATATGTAATTCAGACATGCTATATGTAATTCGGATGTGCTATATGTAATTCAGAGCTCCTATATGTAATTTGGATGTGCTATATATAATTCGGATGTGCTATATGTAATTCGGACATGCTATATGTAATTCGGATGTGCTATATGTAATTCGGACATGCTATATGTAATTCAGACATGCTATATGTAATTCGGATGTGCTATATGTAATTCGGAGCTCCTATATGTAATTCGGATGTGCTATATGTAATTCGGAGCTCCTATATGTAATTCAGACATGCTATATGTAATTCGGATGTGCTATATGTAATTCGGAGCTCCTATATGTAATTCGGATGTGCTATATGTAATTCGGAGCTCCTATATATAATTCAGACATGCTATATGTAATTCGGATGTGCTATATGTAATTCGGATGTCCTATATGTAATTCGGATGTCCTTTATGTAATTCGGAGCTCCTATATGTAATTCAGAGCTCCTATATGTAATTCGGAGCTCCTATATGTAATTCAGACATGCTATATGTAATTCGGAGCTGCTATATGTAATTCGGATGTGCTATATGTACATGAGACTTGTAAGTTTGGACCGACTGGCATTTTGACTCATTTGGCCCCCCATACATATGTGCATGAGATGACGGCTTACTGTAGTCAGGCAATACTTGCTTCGCAAATTCCATGTTGCTGTGCATTTTCCACACTCTAGTGCTAAGAGGAATCTTGTGGTGTATGCTTCAAAACTACTACACTGTGAGTTTAGCAGCTAGCTACATGCAAGCATCATGCAGTGTCACCGTGCATATAAAAATGCACAGGTCACACAAGGGGGAATGAGATCTGGCTGCTGAGTACATTACAGAGTCTTGGAGTTCAGTGTCAACAGTATCCTTGTTAGTCTGGACCCCAGACCCTAACCGGCCGAGGAACGGTCTGGGGAATAACCTAGCCCACAAGCTAGTGTCTTGGGAGTTGGAATTATTCCGTGAGTGTTGATTAGGGAAACCTCATGTGTGAAGTGCAATCAAGTGATTGGCCTAAAAGAGAGCAATACCAAACTTGCAACGCACAGTGGGATGGATGTGCACTATCAACGGAAGGTCACGCCCACTTCTGCAATTGCACAACTTCTGTGCTAGCGCGTCCGTAATTGATAACCTACTCTAGTCGCTTACTTAGCCTGCTGACGCGTTTTTTCAGGTCTTTCATCAAGTCAGTAGAAGTCAAAGGTCACATACATATTTTAATGAGCGTCAATGAATTGAAAACAGTAGAAGAGCATTATTTTGTTTGTACAGAAACCAAACACCAGCCTTTGCTGAAGCATAGGAAACAAAAAATAATATTCCTCTATCATCTACGACTATGACCAAAGCTCATTGTTGAAGCTTATTAAATTGCACGTGACCTTTGACCTCTATTGACTCGAAGAAAACGCTTCAGCAGGCTAAGCAAGCGACTATAGCGAATGCATAAGCGAATAAGCATGTTTAGCTTCTGTCCTACGCTGAAAAGGCCTGAAGAAGGAATTTTGGGTGAGTCCAGTCCAGTCCAGTCCAGTCCAGTGATTAGTGACACCCAATGAATCCCCCCTACAGAGATCTTTTCCATACAGGCCTACGTGTATAATGGGAAAAAAATGCACACTATCGACTCAGGGGAAAAAAGCAATTGAAAGTCTGTAATATACTACATCAAATCACATGATATTATAATGTAGGACAATGAACAGCTACTTGAAAGCACAATCATCTTGTCATTTGAGCGATGTTTGTCACTGGCATGTGAGAATTTTTGTGGCTAGCCTGTGGCCAGTAATTTTAGCTACGTAGTTGATTACGGGCAACGTGTTTGTCTTGTGTAGCTAGCTATGTAATACCACCAGGGTGGGAGCAGCAACCACCAGGACTCCCATCCAAATACTGGCCTGCTGGGGAAGTGGGGGAATATCGTCTGCTTCTCACCGGAGGACTGGGCAGCTCACACACTTGTTTCCTCCGTTGGGTGTATTGGCCCGTGAGATGAAGTCTTACATCGTCTAATGGGCCAATACCTGGAAGCTATAATATACCCCCAAGCTTCAGACAATAAACCTTATACAATGGGGTGCAAGCATATTACTGGGTCGGCATGTCCAGTGCTAATGAACTGCCCCAGCAGTTCAAGCTCCCTGGAAAGGCCCAGCTCACCCCCAAATGGACAGGTGTGGCATACAGTGTGAGTGTGCAGAGTGTGACCCTAGGGGCAAAGTATATATGATGGACTCACTCCAAGGATGGCTGGTACGTGTAGGCATTGCTCTGATTGGACCAGGTGGGTACTGGGTAGCTACAAGCTATGAATAATCATAATTATATACTGGCACTCTAGGTGCTTCAGGCAGCTTACACAGGTGGCACCTACGTACACATGGGACTGTATTCTCAGCGTCTAGTGAGAACCCATTCTCATTTAACTTGCCCTTTGAAAGGAAGTGGATTTTGGTCCTGCAGGAAGTACATATTTAAGCATAGGTAGTGGACAAGCATGGCATTCAGCACTTACTCTGGCCCTACCTATTGCCCTACTTCCTGCCAGAGTGAGACCAATCGCCACTTCGTTTAAGAAAGTCCGTGGTTGGTATGCATTTCAATTGGCCCAATACTTATTGTGTGGAATACATGGAAGTGGAATTTCAAATTGAATGTGGTTTGTGACCGTTTGTGAAGTAAGCCAAAGAAACAAAGATCGAGGGGTTAGTTACAAGATACATGATTGGATAACTCTGTGACTCTGTACCAAAATAAATGTTGTAAAACATGGCGGAGGGTCAACTCCCAGACATTACGGCTTGAACTATCTTCTGTCGTACGCTGATGCTCTCACATGCAATGTAGGGCAGGAGGTGAGAGTAGGCATTCTCTGGGTCCACCACTTGCATGTGAAGCCAGCAACCTCGTGACCTCCTCCCTCTCAGCAGAGTACTTAAGGTTCATCAATACATTACGATTTTTAACGTGTGTCTGTGTGTGAGTGACGGAAGTGGGATGTTCATGGGGCGGGACTAGACTATAGTGACGCGCTACCTTCGTACTTTAATTTATTTACTGAACCTCGAACTCCGCGAAGAATGTTCGAGAACTTTGGGTCCGCGCATGGGCTTGGAATTCAGTGCAGCAAGCGCAATCGGGGAGCAGCAGTCGAAGCGGACGTAATCGTGGAGCAGCAGTTGAAGCGGACGCAATCGGGGAGTAGCAGCCGAAGTGGACGCGATCGGGAGCAGCAGCTGAAGCGGATGCAAGCGGCAAGCAGCAGATGAAGCGGGCGCAATCGGGGAGCAGCAGCTGGAAGCGGAGGCAAAGGGGGAGCAGCAGTTGAAGCGGATGCCGCAATCGGGGAGCAGCTCCAGGCTGCAGTCTGCACAGAGAGCTGTCCGGCGCTGGATTACGCACAGTACTACTGAGGCGAACGAGGGGGATCGAAGTAGCTGAGCGAGCGAAGCGAGCGAAGCTACTTGTAAGAACTAGAGGTGTTCATAGAACACATACCCCGCGCGGAATGTCTACAGGATACAGTGCAGCTACAATCGACGACTCGATGTGACACATCTGCCGATGCGCATCGCTATATCGCGTAAGCTTATACTGTGTTCGTGTATGGCCATATCCAAAGTGTGGGAGTGACCGCTTACCGTATATTCAACATAAAAAGTATATTGTGAAGCTGAAGAGGTGGGGCGAAATGTTACGAACAAGAGGAAATAGCTGGAAAAAACAATAGTCACGACGTCTGTGAAGTACATATATCGTGAGAAAATACTGTTTCCTAGCGTCGATCATCTCGAAGCATGAAGTTTCCAAATGCACTGCGTGTCCTGTTCTTGATGGTACGTATACTCGGAGGTCACGAAGCGATGGAGCCAATGTTATGAATAGTTATGAAAAGTAGGGAATAGCCGAAATACAGCGAAACGAAGCGCCTTGACTTCAGTCAGGTACACATAGAGCAGTTTTTTGCTATTTGCTATTGTTTGACTCGATCCCTTTCGATGGTTTATGAGGGTGAATGTGGCGAGATTTCAATTTTTTTCGCGTGACAGACTGACAGACTGACCGATTTGTGTGTGTGTTGTGCACATGCATGTGCATGTATCACATGTATGGTGGGAGAGAAGTTGAAACCACAGTCTAGTCTCAAGGAATTAGTATTATAGTATAGAGGAATTAGCTACATCCACTGCTACATCCACTGCCACACCCACGGGAGAACAATGGTATTTATTTGTGATACCAAATCCATGCATGCAGGTTAACACATCTGTCTTAACTTATACTATACTTCAATGAGATACTGCAATATGATTGGCCAATTGAAGGGGGTTTATTTGACTTATACACCTGTAAATTTTACTTATACACCTGTAAAATTTCACTTATACACCTGTAAATTTCATGTAGTTACAGCGTCATACATTTAGCATCATCATAGCTAGACAGTACAGTAGATATAGACTAGATAGCTACTTCAATGTACAGTTCATGATTCGGTCTTGCGCGCGAGCGTCTTTGCGTGTGAGCGCTGTAGCCAGACGAGCGTGGAGCTGGAGCTGGACTTCGGACTTGGTCGTCTTACTCCGTAAGTGTCATGGGGCGGGGCGTATTTGGTGCGATCCCAGAGTCTGGTTCCGCTTCGGAGTCACACACACGAGGCACGAGTACGCAGATCAGTTGTCGGGATGGGGAGAGCAGCTGCTATAAAAGTATATCTCTGTGCGAAGTCTTTCTGACTGAACGGTTGCTAACTGTTTCGGTTGCTAATACAGACAGCGGTTTGATTGGCTGCCAGCTGTATAGTATAAATACCTTAACCCTTTAACCACCGAATTCTTCCCACCAAGACAACACATTTTCATGCATTCAGCGCACACCACTTTCGTAGGTACTCCTCTCCCACAGCATACGCTCCTCAGCGGCCAAACTTGGTGGGGCCCGCACACATGGAGAGACCCCTCTGGCAATACCGTTAATGATATTCATGACCCCCCACAAGGCCAGCAATCGGAGGTCAAATGTGGATGTCAGCCGGATTTTCGCCCAGCATTTCCCTAAACTTGGGCCAGATCCGACTGATGGCACACCTTACACCACCAATTTGCATGTTTTCTTGAGGCCCTGGGTGGGGTCTATGAATATCATTAGAATCAAATATCCTGGGGCCAATGAATCTCATTAAAATCAAAAAACGCCCACGACAGTCGAAGGGGGGGCCCCCGCCCCCCCTTTCGAAACCCCCCTGCCTTTCGTTTAGTGGGGAGGGCGCGCCGAAATCTGACCAAATTTTTGGGTTCGTCCCTCAAAATTGTCCCTAGGCCCTCTGAAGACTTTTTGGTCTCTTTTTGGACTGACGAGAAGCCCTATGAGTGCATAGGGTCAAAATGACGCCTATAGACGTCAATGGGGCTTAAAGGGTTAAACGATGAAACCCTCGGGGCCTACGGGATTTAGATCCCCTTGGAAACCTATACTGTTATTTTCCGTTCCGTTGGAACATGTCCGTCCGTTCCGCGCTCCGCGCCGCGTTCGGTGTTCCGCGATCCGTACTGTAATAAACGCGGCGCGGAGCGCGGAACGGACGCTCCGCGCCGCGTTTATACCTACATGTACGACTTTTACAGTACGGATCGCGGAACACTGAACGCGGCGCGGAGCGCGGAACGGACAGACATGTTCCAACGGAACGGAAAATAACAGTAAACACCCTTGCGCTTCGCGCGCGGGTGTCTATATAGTTTCCGCGGGGCTCTAAATCCCGTAGACCCCTCGGTTTCATCGTTTAACCTATATTTAAAGCGTGGGAGCTTAGCTGCTAAGATCAAAAGGTGAGTGAAAGATGTAGCTACAAGTTATAGAGTGTTCAAACTTTATGAATGCTGAACAGGAGGTGTATATATAGTGACCTCTGGGAGTTTGCTCTACACAAAAATACCAGGTGGAAAATAAAAGATCAAGCCAGGAAGAATCTGCATTGCTGGCAGAGAAAACAGCTGTAATAGATCCTTGTAGCTGCTATCCCACCGCTTTGCACACATTCTTAAAATCGTGGCCTAGCTAGCTCATCGTGCATGCTGTGTGAATAATCGGTGGTAGCTAGGCCTAAGCTTATACAGTGCAACAGAGCAAGAGAGCAAAACTTTTGAAATGTCTCAGATTTTACAATAAAGCCATCCTGTCATGTTATTTAGGCATAAAATGATGTATACCACTGTTAGCTGAATGAACACTGCTTACACAGGAGGTTCCAGCTTCTTGGTATACCTGCCATACTTAAGAAACGCCACTGACACGTCAGCATATTTTCGTGACGTCACAGATTTCTGCCCAGAAGCGCTCTCATGAATTCCAGGAAGCTCTTATTGCCAACAGGAGTACTTGAATCACAACTGCGGACTGCCTCGAAGCCATTTCAAGTGAATCGCGCTAACTGTAAGTGCCGTGGCTGTACTTATATAAACACCGATGACATCACAGAAGGTATGCCCGCCCATGACACGTCACTAAAATGGCTGCAAGTTTACAGTTTCCACTCAGAAGCGCTTTCATACATTCCAGGAAGGTTCTTGTTCCAAGAAAAGTACTTGAAGCAAAACTATAATCTATCTCAAAGGCATTTTTGCTGTTAACTCGCTTATCTCCAAGTTTTGTGGCTATCCTATGCTAAACACTTTTGCTCCTAAAATAACAGTTTTTATGGGTTTTCCTGACAGTGCTTGGGATTGAAGCCTGTTGACTACCTTCCAAATAAACTTCAATGTGAAGGCAACTTTCATATAGCATCTGCACTCTTATCTTCCAGTAACAGGCTTATGCCATGCTAAACACTTTTTCTGAATGTGGTGACTGTTGGCAGCCATATTGGTGAGGGGACATCACGTGACACTTAATTAATTTAGGGGAAGCATAACAAGTGATGTGTCTCTCCTTTTATGTACTTTGTAAACACATTTGATGTTTGTGTCAAGCACTACAGTTAAAAGTTTCTAAAATCAAAAGTTTTGCTCTCTTGCTCTGTTGCACTGTAGCTGTCAAGTCAAAGTTGCGCACGGGGTACGTGCTCTGCTGAGCACCTCTAGTTTCAAAAGTCTTTGGTTGTCTTGATTAAGCTGCCATTGGTTGGCACAGTGCCCTCTATACTTAAAGCTGGATCACTGCAGGAGTACAATGTAGTATAATTATTATTAGTCTGAGTTCAGCTAATTGAATGCCATCAGTCCGGGTGGTCTGTTTCTGACAGAGGAGGTCACTTGTCCTGGCCTCTTCCTCACACTACCTAGTTCATACACCTGGGGAGGTGGGGAAGGAGGGAGGAGTAGGGAAGCAGGGAGTGAGTGTGAGTGTGGGAGTGAGTGAGTGAGGGAGGAGGGAGGGAGGGAGAGAGGGAAGGAGGGAGAGAGGGAAGGCAGCAGGGAGAGAGGGAAGCAAGGAGGGAGGGAAGAAGTATCAAGGAAAGGGAGGGAGGGAGGGAGGGAGGGAGGGAGGGAGGGAGGGAGGGATGAAGGGAGGGAGGGATGGAGGGAGGGAGGGAGGGGGAGGGACAGGAATAAGGCAGGGGGATTAAACGTATCCCCCCAAATCCATACGTACACATGAACACAATGTCATGTATACCAGATAGTGGCAATCGTTTCAATTGGCAGTGGACATCGCAAGTTCTGAATGACATTGGATCTATAATGATAATTAATTTCCCTCAACTTAATTCTCCGGGCTCAATTACGAGACCTCATTAGCTGAGTGACTGATTACACCCACATGCTTACTCTTCTCTCTGTCCTGAGCTGTGCATTGTAGAATGCTGTGGTGGCCGGGTCATTCTGCAAGAAGAGGGTGAGGGGCCGGACTCAGATGTTAAATAATCTCCTCAAAGAGCACCTGTTCCAACTGATCCCACTGGTTGCCAAAGTTGTGCTTATGTTTGTGGACATCCACACTAGCCTTGTTCCCAGGCCCGCGCGCCGCTTTTGGTTGCATGAAAGAACGCAGAGGGCCTGGTATGTTTCCTCACGTGTGTGACATTGAGGGTAGAAAGGACTTAATTGAGCGTGGGCGATCTGGGGCTCAGAACAGCAAGAAGAGATAAGGTAACATGTAGGTAACTAGCGGGGGGCGACTGTCATACACAGCGTTGAATGTGTAGTTGGTTGAACAATACGCGAAACTTCGCTTTTTCGTTCCGAAATTTTGGTCGTTTGCCATTTGTTGATTACATAATGCTCACGTAAGGAAACATACCAGGCTCTCCTTGCATTTTCCGTACTGCATGCAAGCGATCGATGAAAAGCTGGGCGGGCCACACGCTGTTTGAATTCACTGTGAGACCAATTCCTGAGTGGTTTCACACTCAAATCAAATGCCATGTGACAGTCACATGCAACTTCGATGGCAAACAGTAGCTACATCATACCAGTTCGATCAGTGACATATGTACGTCAAGAGGAGAGGAAGGCACACTCACTCACCCTCAGCAGCGCTGCCTGAAGTCTGTCAAACTTGTCTCGTTCTGTTTCTGGAGATACCTGGGATTATGGCATGTAAAACTAATAAACAGCTGTTAATAAATAATATTGTTAGCAATCAAGGGCTTGCTTTTCCAGCCTCGTTCCCAGTCCCACGCACAGATTTTCATGTCCGTACTGCAAGCGACGAAAAGCTGGGTGTGGGACTAGGAATGAGGCTAGCTCTCTGTGAGTGCTCAAAACTTGTGCGACTATCATCAGACTTCATCACCTTGTTGTATGGACATGGTATGCCTACTATGCATACAGTGAGAGGTGGCAGTGACTGATTTATCTTCCCTCTCCGCCTCCTCTTCTCACTTTCTCCCTCCCTCTCACCTTCTCCTCCTCCCTCCCTCCTCCCTCCTCCCCTCCATCGCCAAGAAATGCCAGCTTGTACCACGCATCAAACTCAGTCAGCAGTCTGGTACGGCACTGGTCCACGTACTGCCTGCAGTACTGCACCTCTGCCTGGACTTCGAGGAGAGAGGCATGTTGCTCCCGGTACTGGGACTTCAGCTGTGGGATGTGGAGGGAAGTCGAATGGAGGGGAGAGATGGAGGGAGGGGTGAGGAGGGAGGGATATGAGGAGGTGAGGTGAGGGTGGGTGAAGAGGTGGGGTAGGGAGGTGAGGAGGTGAGGAGGTGAGGTAAGGGTGGGGGTATAGGGAGATAGGGGTTGGGAGGGAGGGTGAGGAGGTGAGGCAAGGATGGGGGTAGGGAGGGAGAGGTGAGGAGGTGAGGCAAGGATGGGGGTAGGGAGGGAGGGGTGAGGAGGTGAGGTGAGGGTGGGTGAGGAGGTGGGATAGGGAGGGAGGGATGAGGAGGCAATGAAGGGAGAGAGGGGAGGAGAGAGGGAGAAGGGAGGTGGATGGAAGAGGGTCAACTGCAGTCCAGAGACTTGATTCCATGAAGTTTAGATTTAATTCGAAAACAACATTACAGCCAAAGTACACTCATTATCCTCTGTTGCATTGCCCTACCATACGCTTTCCCATTCTGACCTGTTTGAGTTCAGTGATGGCCTGGTAGTCCTCCTCCTCCAGCACCTCCTCCCCTCCCTCACTCCTCACCACAACTCTACCCTCCTCACCACACTGCTTCTCGTCCAGGAAGTGGCACAGCTGGTCTATCCTCCTCTTGATAGTGTTGATGGTAGTGGAGAGTTCCAGAGCTTCTTTACGCTTCTTGTGGAGTGATTCTGAATTGAGAAGAAGAGTTATGAAAGTGAGGAGGAGAGGAAGAAAATGAAGGCGGAAGAAGGGAACAAAGGGGGAAAGATGAACGGAGGGAGGGGGGTATTATACATGGACACACATTCAAAGCCATTCAGTGAAGTGGTGAAGAATGCCCATACAAATGCCTCCTAAAGACCAACCCTTGTTGAGCACCAGTATCTTGTTGATTTCACTGCCTCTCTCCCGCTTGAACTGCTCAAATGCCTCAGAACGAGGGGGAGGTGTTGAGGGGCGTGTCCCAGCTACACTCTCTGTGGGAGATTTCTGTTCCCTTCCATCGTCCTTAGCGTCTGATTGAGCTATCAGTGGAGACTCTGATGACTTGGATACGCTGTAGGAGCAGACAGGTTCATCTTCAAGTGCAGACTAAAACACTTTGTGTCGTTCCCAGGCCATCCCATACCAGTCCTCAAATAGATAAACAGTTACTGTTATAAATCAAATAGATAAACAGTTACTGTTATAAATAACAGGAGCTTATGAGCGGCGAAGCCGCGAAGGAGCGTGTAACTCCGGTTCCATCCAAATCCTAATTACTTACGTATTTCCGTTTTGGAAACGAAGAGGAAGGCGTCTGCAAACGGTGAGGGGTCCCGGGATCTTCAAATCTACCACGTTTTTGTCGCAAATCGCTTTCACTGTCACCCGTTCGCTTGGCCAATTCACTGCGGCTAGGTCAAAGGCGCTCCACTGAGCGAGTGTCAAACTTCTCACATCGCTACCACAGAACACGTGGGTTTTTATGTCGTCATTATGACGCTAGACTGAAGAACAGGTTTCCATATTTGAAGTTCGCTAGCTAATAATTTGGATTTCGACGGCACTCGGGCGTATGCGGTAGTTGCACGCTCCTTCGCGACTTCGCCGCTCATAAGCTCCTGTAAATAAGCATGCACTGATGTGGACACTATTCTGATCGTGCAGTGTGGAGGTCGAATCTGGGCTAGTGCGACTATATATATTTGTCCTGTAACGCATTGGAATGCAATTATTGTGGCCCCACACGTAAATTACACTTTGGACTGCCCTGCACGCGCGCACACATATACAACCCGCACCATGTGATCTCACATTTGTAGCTAGCTGAAATTAAACTTGTGATGGCGAGTATGAGTCGGTTTCTGACCGGAGACGACGATTGACGAGGGAAAGAGTGCAGCGACATCGAGGGAGAACTGATGAGGCGAGGAGGGAGACTGTGAGAGCGGCTGACCACAAGAGAAAGAGCCTTGGCAGGCAGAATGAAGTTGACGTTCGCCGTTCACGCAGACTCGCCATAGCTCGTGAGCCGGCAGCTGAGCGTTGCGCATCAGAGAGTGCTGAACAGAGGTAAACTGCCAAATTATATCAAAGCTTCCCGAGGCTTCTCTGTGTGGTCACCCAGGTATGCACTAGTAAATATCTGCTTATACTGATAGTGAATCAGCTTTCTATCGTTGCATACAATCTTCTCATTAGATACACTGATAGCCGATCCGATTATCTGTGCAGTCAATAGTGCAAGCCATCAGAAAGTGGAACTGGAATGGGCCGGGAACAACGCTGCACATTATGGAACTTCATCACTCACTGCTGAGGTGTACCTTGGCTTGCTCTCCTTCTTCCTGACCTCGCTGGCTTGCTTGGTGACTGCTCTAAACTTCCTGGTGGCCGCCACTGAAGAGGCAACTTGCTTCATAGAGGAGGGTGCCTGTGAAGGGAGAGGGAGGGGGACAGGATAGGTAATGGAGGGAGGGGAGGAAGGAGGAGCTAGGGAAACGCTCTTCTGATTGCACTCAGCTTTAAGAAAACATGTGACGTACCACTCCAATCCCGAATCCAGTTCCGTCTGTGTCACCCACTTCTTGGTCTGGAGGAGGGGCCAGGTGCTGTGTGAGTGTGAGTGAGTGAGGGAGGAGGGAGGAGACAACTCTAATTCAATAAAGGATCATTGGTGAGCTATCTGATGGATCACTGCCACTTCACCTTTCCCTTGGCTTTCTGTGACGTTGGCTGTTTGCTGGTGGTGGTCGAGGTGGTGGTGGTGGCAGGGGAGGGGGGACGTTGCCTGACCTCTTCAGGGGCAACTGCTGGGAGAGATTGCTGGAGGGAACTGAGGGCGAAGGAGAAGGGAAGGGAGAGAGAGAGTGAGCTATACGTACATAACTGTGTGTACCGTAGTGTCCGACAGAGATTACTCAATAATTGATACACTGCAATTCCATCAACCACTCCCTCCTAATGACTACATCTCAAGGCTGGGCCGCTGGGGTCCCTTACATGAGACACCATGGTCAGGCTCGAGATTAATGTTCACTCACTTGGTGAGTCTCTTGAACTGGGCAAAGACCTCCCTGATCTGACGGACGTTCAAGATCTGTGGAGAGTAGAATACAACAGAAACTAAAGTAATGGCATTGAATGCTGCAATTTACTGTGATTCATTGCATGCATACCTCAATCTCAGGGAGGGAGCCATCAACGTACTGCTGCACTTGTCTCTGTAGCTCTGCCAACTGGCTCTCCCCCAGAGCATCATAGCTCACTGCACCACGGCTCGCCTATGAGAAGGAAGAGAAGAGGGGGAGAGGAGGGGGAGCAGAAGGGGAAGGAAGGAGCAGTGAGGAAGGAGGGCAAGGAAGGGGGGGAGGAAGAGGAGGGAGGGACGATGGAGATCGGAGGAAGGGGGAGGAAGGAGGAGGGAGAAGGGATCGAGGGAAGGAGGATGGTGGGAAGGTAAAATAAGTCTAAAGCATCTTGTAATCAAGAGGAGCCATTACCAGTGTGTCATGCATGGCTAGCTCCAACTTCAGAGCTTTTATCTCCTGCTCATACTGCTTCACAAGAAGCTGAGGAGGGTGGAGAGGAAGAGGCGAGGGGAGAGGGAGGAGGCAAGGGGAGAAGGAGGGAGGAGCAATCAAAAGTATAGTGAGACAGTTGTTTGCAGCTAATGGTATCGTTGTCAGTAATTTTCAGCTACTGAGCTTCAGTTAGTACTGTACGTATGACAAGCTCTGATTGTGTAGTAAATCATTGCATCCTTGGGTGTTGAAGGCAAATACACTATCAGCATAATTAGTTCATAGTGTAAGATGTACGTAGTGTGTAATGCATGCTGCAAACTGAAATGTTGCATACTGAAAAATATTCTCACAGTCATAACTACAACTAGTACTACGGCAACTAAAATTCCAACACTCTTACTATATAATGATTACAGTCAGAGCTAGGGTGAGCCTCATAGTGTGGGTACAGGAGTTGTGGAGGTGGATTACCTGGGGATCATGGAGGATATTCGGGACCGGTTTGTTGGACACACACATCATTCGAGTGGCAAATCTCAGTGTGGAGAGCTGAGGAACATCAGTATACCACAGTACACATTTTGTATCAGTACACCATAAAGTCGGTTAATACTGTGGATCCTTCTTGAGAGGATCCAGGCAGTACACCACAAAACTGTGTGATATACTGGCGCCCAGCTCACCGTCTCCTCAATCTGTGAGGCCTCAGCCCAGATGTTAGCCACCATGAGGGTGTGGCAGTTCCCCCCGAGGGAGTCCCTGAGCACGTGGGTGAGCCTAGACTGCCGGTAGGGGATGTGGTCACGCCTCCTGTCCGCCAGGGCTATGATCACCTGGACAACAGAGCAACCATGAACAATGGCAGTTGACCATGTGTGGATGTTGGTTGTGAAGAGTTC
Source organism: Axinella damicornis (assembly GCA_963931865.1). Lineage (NCBI taxonomy): Eukaryota > Metazoa > Porifera > Demospongiae > Axinellida > Axinellidae > Axinella > Axinella damicornis. The sequence continues at coordinate 7,892,671 of OZ007511.1, forward strand.
TGTACCTGTTCCAAGAAGGATAGTGATTTGTTGATGTGCATGGCTTCTTTCTGAGTGACACCGGAGGACTATAGAGGAAGAATGGAGGGAAGGGAGAAGGGCTGAGAGCTGGGGGGGGGAGGGGTATCCTGTGCTGTTGCTGCACTATCGAATGCTCACATTGGTTTTACTGAGTCTCTCCGACCCAGCCAGGTCCACAAGGTTCAGCTTGGAGAGGCTGTACTCTGCATTGGACTGCGTCCGAGAGTGCGACTGAGAACGAGGGATAGAGAGAAAGAGAGAGGGAGGGAGGTAGGGATGGTGGGAGAGGGGAGAGGAAGTAGAGAGGGTGGGAGCGGGGGAAGGAGGGTGGGAGCGGGGGAAGGAGGGTGGGAGCGGGGGTAGGAGGGTGGGAGGGTGGGAGTGAGGATACAAGGAGTGAGTGTGGTACATATGATTGGGGATGAAAGTGGGCACATGTACCTCCACATGGATAGTGAAGATGCAGTGTGAACGCGAGGAGTGCGTGTTGAGGGAGTGCTCTGCTATCACCCGGTTCATGTTACCCTGCAGTAGGAGAGTTAGAGAGTATGCTATAAGCCTACACGCTAAGGAAAATATCAGTGGAGTCATGACGCTGAACTGTCAGTACATGTATCTCAAGGACACAATCAATGGTTCCTTCCTCTCCTTCTCACTATGCCCAGCACCCGCCCACACACACCTCAAAGAGCATGTTGAGGGCTTCCTCCTCATTGTTGGCGAGCCGTGATGTGAGGCCCTTCACCATCACTGCTCCCTGGTCATCCTGTTCAGGGTAGAGGGATGGACAGAAGATTAACAATTAATTTCTGTGTTGCTAAAGAAACGAAAATAGCTTAACCTCAGTGATAGTGAGGGTGTGGAGGGGTGAAGGTGGTGTTTTGGTGGAAGATGACTCGGGGAGGGTGGACAGCAGGTCATACATCACCTCATTGTAGATCTCAAGGTAGGAGATACTGTTGGTGGGTGAGGGGAAAGGGGAGGTCAGGTATAGACATCAGAGAGTGAGCGGTAATTAGATGACACCGGATGCTTACCGCACTGAGATTGAGGTCTCTGGCCTCTCACGAACCTCTTGGAATACCTACAGAGAATTAAGATTCCAAATACATGTGCTCGATATGCATACATCTCCCCCCCCCCCCTCAAATGCACACACACACACCTGTGAAATGGCCCGGGGTATGATACCCCTCAGTCGGTAGTTCTCGGTCGCTCCAGACATAGTGTACGTCTTGCCTGCTCCCGTCTCCCCATATGCCATGATGGTTCCATTGTACCCCTCTAAGAGGCGAGAGGTGATCTCCCGGGCACAGCAGTCATACACCTCCTCCTGGCTCGCATTGTGGAGTACCTGTATGCATGTGTGTGCATGCGTGTGAGCGTGTGTGTGTATGTATGCGTATGTGTGTTGGGTGTGTGCATGTGTGCACATCAGCTAGTCAGATTTTGCTGAAGTGAGCAATTTGCTGCTTCAGATTTGCCATGACCATGGCTGAAGCAGGGTGGGCTCAAATCCAATATCCTTCCTACCTGCATTATAGGATCTCTGTATGCGGGTCATGCATGCCAACGTATACTTTTAAAAATCAACAGTGTAAAAAGGGTTTTGCGGTAACACTATATCTGTTACGAAGGTATACGGTGCAGAACTCTAGGCAGTCAAGACAGCAGTTCTTTGCACTCAACAGGTTGCTTGTTTCAGGACTGTAGCCACAAAGCTTCCATCTAGCCCTAGAGCTTCCTCCAACAAGTTGCTGGCGGTCTTTGCACTGGTGATTTTTGGTCATTAGTTGGCTGGAATATTTATCAGGCTTACACCGAGTACAATGTGAGCTACTGCAGTCTGAGCATGGTAACGGCCCTCCCTGCTTCATTACCCCGTGTGTGCATGCACAGCAAGGGGTCGAGTGATTGCTGTGTCTGTCAGTATGCCTGTCAGCCAGTTTGTTTTGCACTTACGTCATAAAATGACACACATGTGAGCGTGAACTTACGTAGCAGGTATGTTAACTACTTACCAGCGAATGCTAACATACTTGGAAGACAGCTATGCAGCTGCTCGCAGTATTGCAATGACAATTTGCCACTCATGAAACAGAATTTCGCAGAGACTATGGGGTAGATTTACGGCTGTGATGTCATCCGTATAATGTCCATAGCTGTATGCAACATGTCCCCATGCATACACTCATAGTGAAAGTATTTCCTGCTTATCGACTGGACACCTGGCACCATTTCCAACGCTGTACTGCTACCAGCACAAGGTCTGAGGATTGGCAGTGTCTATAGCCTCGTTCCCAGGCCATTCTCACCGCCAGTATTTGATCTCTTGCAGTATGCCGATCAAACACTGGTGGTGGGAATGGCCTTGGAACGAGGCTAGGCAATGCCCGCAATCATGCAAAAGAGAGAGGTGTGGTGAGTGGAGGCAATGGCCTGCTGGGTAAAAGGATGGGAACAGTCTACCCAGAGAACTGAGCTAACGTACCCTGTCCAGAGGGAAGCTCCAGTCCTGCTGCCGGTTGTTGATGAAGCCCTTCAACTGGTCCTCATTCTTGGGAAGATGGATGCTCACTGTCTAAGAACAAAAAATGTGTGTAGACTTTGACAATGGAAAGAACCAGATCCCTTAGCAGGCCACAGAGTTGCGATCAGGTAGTCTCGCGGGCCAGCCTCTAGTGATCAGGATGCTGCTGAGACTTTTAGTCTCGGAACCAGACCCTTTGCACAGGGTCGGGTTCCGAGACTAGCTATGACCTGGTCTGGCAAAGCCAGACCTCTCACACCCGGAGAGGGTCTGGAATCAAGCCTATACATGCATAAAATTTTGTCCCACTGCAACCATGAGTAATATCTATGGACTACATACATGTAGCAATATAGTGCACGATGGCTACTCTCATACCTTGCCATCCTCCTCTAGTTGGATCAAGTCATGAGCGAAGTTGGCCGTGGGACGGGTCCTCACTACCACTCGCACACGCCGGTTGAGAACACCTGGACCCGTACCTGTACCTGCCGACATTGTAATTTGTATAAATTCTCCGGACTTTGTTACCATGGTGACCATTGTGGGTGGGGCCGAACTTATCACATGATATCAGACCAGGGGGCGTGGCATAAATCGACTGCGATCGATCATGAGTGTTCTGTTTGGTCAACTCATATCCCGGCTGCAGCTCTCAGGCAGCCCCTCAGAGAGGGAAGGTGGGTGCCGGTGGCATGTGGGTTAGTGCACGAGCGTGCTTAGACTATATAGTCCACCTATTAAAGCGTGTGTATAAATATCGGTTTTGTGTCCCACCCCAGAAATTTTGTCAGCTGCTTCAACTCATCATGTCTTCACTTGCCAGCAGCTAGGTAAGTCGCATGCAATTTTGTAATCAGTTTATGGTTCTGGACCTGGACTGTAAGGTAAGTCGGGGTAATTTCGGTCACGGTTTATTTCCGGTCACTTAGTAGAGAAGGGCTTCTCTATTCTAAAAGCTACGTTTTCAGCCAAAGCTATGGTGCTGTGCAGATAGAGGCAACACTCAGCTATAACATATCTGTCGGCAAAATCGAGACCTTGTGTCCTTTGCACGTATCTGCCTAAGTGACCGGAAATACCCGGTGACCGAAATTACCCGGACTTACCTTAGTTAGTCTTTGGATCCAGACCCTTCGCATCAGAAGGGGTGGGCACGCACTTACATTCAAGTTGTCCCAAGGATGGAGCGGTGATCTGAGAGTTGATTGCAAATGATGTCATCAAAATCATTTGTTCTCCAGGCTTTCATTGTCTCCAGCGACTAGACACAGCTAATCACTGTGCTATGCCGTGTTACCCATGCATCAGGTTAGGCCAAGCAAACTTGATTGCTTGTTTAGCGTCCCCGCCCGCATGCTTTTAGAGGTGCCGCCCCTAATTTTTCATTATTCATTACAAGGATACCGGATGTTGAAGGCAGCCATTTTTTTACCGCGCGTAGGTCTGTAGGTGCTTGTTGTGCAAAGTTGGCTCTTCTTGCAGTGATTTGTAGAGCAACATAGCTTTTGTATGCGTTTCTGTAGTAGCTTGCAATCGTTGCCTGGTCCGTCGTGAGTATTGAAACCTTCGCAAACAAGTTCAAGGTTCTTGAAAATTGAGGAGGAAGTGGCAATGAATAATGAAAATGAACCGCCGCATACAACAGCAGGGTTTCCATGGCGCTAAACAAGCAATCAAGTTTGCTTGGCCTTAGACAGTAATAGATACAACTGTAACAAGTAATTGAGGAACAGGTCGACTGTGATCGTACGTGTGGTATTGCAGTTGATCGCTAATACCTATGCATAATTACATTCCGTCAGGACAAAAGTGTAGGCACGTGCCCAGACCCTTCCTCCTCCCCGTGCGAAGGGTCTGCTTCCGAGACTAGACTGTGGTTTCAACTTCACTCCCACCATACATGTGATACATGCATGCACATGCATGTGCACAACACACACGCGCACACACACACACACACACACACACACACACACACACAGGCATCATTCTTATGAACCTTAAGTACTCTGCTGAGAGGGAGGAGGTCACAAGGTTGCTGGCTTCACAAGTGGTGGACCCAGAGAATGCCTACTCTCACCTCCTGCCCTACATTGCATGTGAGAGCATCAGCGTACGACAGAAGATAGTTCAAGCTGTAATGTCTGGGAGTTGACCCTCCGCCATGTTTTACAACATTAATTGTCGGTACAGAATCACAGAGTTATATAATCATGCATCTTGTAACTAACCCCTCAATCTTTGTTTCTTTGGCAACTTCACAAACCACATTCAATTTGCAATTCTACTTCCATGTACTCCACACTAAATAATAAGGAGTAACCCTACTTGCTCACGCAGTTGAAACTCAATCGAAATCGATGTTCACATGAATCAATGATAGATACAACTGAATAAATGACGTAAAGGTCATTAGTTCAATATGCATTAGTTAAATATCTTCAATGTTCTCTATCTCCCCCCAAGTCTTTAACCCATTGGTATGGCCAAGTGGTTGAAGACTGAGTGTCTTCATTGTAGCCATACAGGAGGCTTCCTTATTCTGGTGGATCTCCTCAGCGGTTGTGGGGTTGGGGTGAGTGGGGTTGGAATAGGGTTCGTGATTGGTGTGGGTTCTGGTGAAGGTTGGGGCGGAGTTGTGGCTGATGTGGGTTCTGGTGAAGGTTGGGCAGGAGTTGTGGCGGGTGTGGGGATGATGGGTGAGACAGGGGGGTATAAAGTTGGTGGTGGAGGGGTGTTGACTTCCTTGTCTGTCCTGGTTGGAGTAATAGTGTCTTTCCTTGGTGTATGGAGAGATGTAGCAGGTGACTTGGGTGGTGTAGTGGTGTCATCAGAAGGTGAAGTCAGAGGGAGGTGAGCAATGTCCTCTAGGATGGACCTTCGTTTGGCAGGTTGGTATACGGGGATGTATTTTCTGAGGAATTTTCTGTTCCGGAGTGTTCGTCTGCCAGATCCGTCAATTCTGATGAGATATTGGTGAAATTGGCGTACTTCGATGACGATGCCAGTTCGGTCCCATTTGTTTGGGTGCTGGCCGGTTTGGTTTTGGATCCTCACTCTGTCACCTACTATTAGCGGTGATAAGGCTTTAGTGTGCTCACTCCATTTGTCTTGGTGAAGTATGTGACGTTGTCTCAATGCCTCTTCTCTTAGGTTTAAGGAATCCCTCCAAGTTGAATGTGGGTACATGTAGTATTTTCCAGGCAGGATGGGGATTAGATCCTTTGTTGGTCTTCCAAAGACACACATGGCTGGGGAGATTTTGGTAGTGGGGTCAGGGGTGTTCCTGTATTGAAGGATGGCAACCTGGAATGCATCGATGTTGATTGCACCATCTTTCCCGATGTTGCCAGTGATCAATCTTTTGATGGTTTTGACACCAATCTCAGCTCTGCAGTTGCTGTGGGGGAACGCCACAGAGCTAAGGCGGTGGTGTATCCCCCAGTTGTGCAAAAATTGCCTGGTGGTGTGGGCTACAAATTCAGGGCCGCCATCTGATGAGAGTTCGTCTGGAATGCCATAGGTGGCAAAGGTGTGTCTTAGGACATTGATTAGTCCTTGGGCTCCATCTTTGGCTCTCTCCACTATAGGCCAGTTGGAATATCGATCAACGATTACGAGGTAATTGCAACCTTGGTAGTGGAAGTAGTCTGCGCATATGCACTGGAACGGGTACTCCGGTAGGGTGGGAGGTGTGGGTGGTAGTGCCGCTTGTGATGGAGCCATCCTGTTGCAGTGTGAGCAATTGGCTCTGGTGGCTTGGATGTCATTTGTGATACCAGGCCAGAAGATTGATGCTTCTGCCTTTGATGTCATGGCCGATGTGCCCTGGTGGGCAGCATGCAAGGCAGACAGGCATGAAGGTCGTAAGGATGGTGGGATGACAATTCGATCCTTGTAAATTACGACGCCATCACTGCTGTATAGATGTCTCCTGAATTGGTGGTATTCTCTGATGGGTGGCGGTAGTTGGTGTTTCAATTCAGGAATGCCGTCTTCAATGGTGGAGAGAAGGAGCTGCATGTTGTCATTGGATGATGTGGCAGTTTGGACTTGTTCCCAATTGACGGTATGTGTGGAGTGTAAGGAGGATAGGAGTGACTCCTGTAGTTGGTTTTCCATTCGGATAGAGTGTAGCTGGTCGTCAGTGCATATGCCAGCTATGAGTTGGGTGGGAATATGGGGAGGAGGGGTGACAGTGCTATCTTGGATGCTGTGTATGTCATCATGGAGGACCATTTTGGGTGGGTGGTGATCGCCTGTGGGATGTCTAGAGAGGGTATCAGGAGCCCTGTTTTTGACACCTGGTATGTGGACCATTTTGAAGTGGTATCTTAGGGTCTTCTCTTTTAGATTCCTCAGTCTGGTGTTGCAGATGTGATCTAGGGATCTGTCGCCGAATATCTTTAAGAGTGGTCTGTGGTCTACTGCAATGGTCAGGTTTTTGCATCCCAGGACAAAGTGTCTTGCTTTGTCCAGAGCATCTGCCACTGCTAGTGCTTCACCTTCGATTGGTGCGTATCTGGATTCGGCATCGTGTGTGAATCTGCTGCCCACTAGTGTGATCTTCCAGCCTTGTTTGCAGCAAAAGAGGTCGTTGGAGGGGCAGGAGCAGTGTTTCTGGAACAACCAGTAACCAATGCCATGTTTCGACCAATCGGTGGCCAGGCATGTGGGTTTGGTTTTGTCAAAGATTTTGACTCCATTGTGGATTTCGTCGATGATAGTTAGCTTCGACTGTTGGAATGCTTGTTGTAGTGTGTCGTCCCAGTGGAATTTGTTGCTGGGCTTGAGTAGTTCCCGGAAGGGCAGCATTGTGTCAGCCATGCTAAATGCATATGACACCTGGTTTACCAAACCAAACCAGGATCTTACATCCGTCAGGCTCTGTGGGGTGGGGAAGTCAGAGATGGCCCGGATGTATTTCTTGCATGGTCGCACTGTGTCGTTGGTGATTTCGAAGCCTGCAAATTCAACTTCGTCTTTAGCAAATCTGAACTTCTCAGGGTTGAGGGTGATTCCATGCCTGCCACAGGTATCCAACCAGTTGGCTGCTTGGAAGAAGCTTTCTTCTATTGTGTCAGACCATAGGAGCGTGTCATCTACGCATCTGGTTTTGTTTGGGATGGATGAAGTGATTTCGTCGTATCTCCTGGTGTATCCATCGCCTGAGGCAATGTACCCTTGTGGGGCTGTGCGGTATCTGTAGCGGCCCCATGGGGTGATAAGAGTGGTGTAGTGTCGGTCTTCAGGGTGGAGGGACACACTGTGGTAACCATTCCATGCGTCGAAGACGGTTTTCTTCTTCCCTTGAGGGACCGATCTTGCCTGGTGGAAAGGTGATTGGGTGTGGTGTGTTTCTCTGGTGGCATGAATGTTGAGAGGTTGGAAGTCGATTGTCCTCCTGGGCGTGCCATTCTTTTTGGCGCAGATGACCATTCGATGGCACCATGTGACTGGTTCTCCAATTGGTACGGGTTCAAGTACTCCCAGTCTCACGTCTCTGTCCAGGCCGGCTTTGACGTCGTCTTGCCAGTGGAGGGGTACTGGTATGGGTGAGTGATGAGCGGTGGGGGTTGCGTGTGGGTCTATCATTAGTCTCAGTGGTGGGCTTTCCATGAGTGGTAAGGTCTGATGTTCGCAGATGTTGAAGGTGCTGGAGCCGTAGTAGTCCAGGAGGTATTGCTGCAGTTTCTCCCTGTTGGCTTCTGTGGCTGGGTATGGTAGGGAAGTGGGGATTGGTGGTGGTTTTGTCCGTTTGGGGCATTGGCATTCCTGTTGTGGTGAGGTACCGATGGAGTTGGCGGCGTTGGTTCCTTCGGTTTCGTCCATTGTAGGGAATGTTTTTGGGATGATCCCTAGGTCTATGCATGCTTCCCTGCTGAGGAATAGCTTGTCAGTGTTGTCAGTCACATAGACCATTTGCCTGGTGGACTGTTCTTCTCCCTTGTTGTTTTTCCCTGATAGCCTCAGTATGGTGGCACCCAGGATGCGTATGTTGTGGTTGTCTGCTGCATGCATTTTCATGCTGACGGGGATGAGGTCTCTGGTAGAGAGGCCGAGCTTCTTCACGATCTTGAGACCTGCTAAGCAACTCTGGCAGCCTGTGTCGGCCATGGCACTGACGAAGGACCGCTTTTGTGGTATTCTGCGGGGAAACCCAAAGTGTTCGTAGTCCTCCTGCTGGATGCTCATCTGTAGCCTGATGTACGGTTGGGGTTTCGATTGTCTCCTCAGCCATTCCTTTGTAAACTTGTCAAAGACATGGTGGTCCAAGGTGGTGCTTTTGGTGCTGTCTGTTGACGTGATCTCGCATAGTGTGTCGAATATTGCGTCTTCGTGTCCGGTGTCTTTCGCTGGCTTTGTGCCAAGTTTGCTCCTGCACACCTTTTCGAAGTGATGGTCTTTGTCGCAACGGTTGCATTTGGTGCCAAAGGCTGGGCATTCGGTTCTCCTGACTCTTGTTGGGGGGTTCCTTCCGTGCCCTCTGGTCCCACAGTACGTGCAGGTATCCTGATCCTTTGGTGGTGGGCCTTTTGGCTGACGGTCTCCTCTGCCTTCTGTACGAGCTGCCAGTCACTGCATCCGTTGCCTGTGGTAGTAGCAGGCGGGACGCTGACCTCTTTCCTGCCTCCTTTGCCTCGACAAACCTAAGAACTTGTTCCAGTGTCATGTCTTGGTTCTTGTCTCCCAACAACTGCATTTGTATCTCGGTGTCTTCCAAACCCCTGCAAAGCACGTCTTTGATCATGGCTTCTGTGTAGTCCACGTTGGCCTCACACCCTGTACATTGCTGTGTGAACTTGCAGACGCTCGCTTGTCCTCTCAATCTGGCCCCGTAGGCACGTATTGGCTCATCTCGATCCTGCCTCATGTTATGCAGGGTCACCCTTGCTACCATAGTATTCTCTTCCCTTATGGCTAACCTCCTCATGGCTGTGAATACCTCGTCCTCGGTCATTTCAGTGAGGGTGCCCCCAGCGTTCCTGGTGAGGTCTTTGCGGAGCTGGTCGTCGCAGCACTCTAATAGTTGGATGATCCTGTCGGTCCCTTCCAACCTGGTTGCCTTTACATAGTCGTTCCACCTTGACTTGAAGTACTGCCAGTCCTCGGTCGTGCCAGCTGACGATACATTCGGTCTTTTCACCTTTTCAACTCTCGCTGTTTGCGTCGATCCGCCGGGCGTTCGGTGGCTGGTTGCGTGGGTTGTGATGAGTGCGGCCGCTAGCACAGCTTCCACGTCGGGAGTTTCATACTCGCAGCCTTCTATCGGGCACTGGATTCGCGGCATCTCTGGACCACGTGTGGTGCTCCTTAATTGGAAGGCTTTCTCTTCGCGGCTGTCCTTTGCTTCAACGGTCCAGGCGATTGCTCGTCAGTACTTCGGTGAGTTGTATCTATCATAAATAATAAGGAGTAACCCTACTTGCTCACGCAGTTGAAACTCAATCGAAATCGATGTTCACATGAATCAATGATAGACTAGAAACAAAAAATTTTCTTACAAAAATTACAAATGATTTAGTGATGGCCACCCCGATCGACTCCCGAAAAAGCAGACAAACAAGGAATGCCATTAACCAGCCTCAGTCCCATCCCATTGAAAAATGTAGAATTTAGGGATGGGATGGGACTGAGGCTGGTTAATGGCATTCCTTGTTTGTCTGCTTTTTCGGGAGTCGATCGGGGTGGCCATCACTAAATCATTTGTAATTTTTGTAAGAAATTTTTTTGTTTCTAGTTTGTGAGGTTTTTTGAGCACATGGAATGCGTAACTTTCATGATGTCATTTTATTAATTGCCTTGATGGATGTGAACCTTCTGCTGGGCACTGAGCAAGCTTTGATGCTTCATTCTATTTCCACTACCAAAACTCTAACCTCACTCACAGTATTGGTGGTATATACATGTTCCACACTGTAGTTACGTCATGAAAAGAAAGCCACGCCTCCATGATGGCATAGTCACGATAGATCTTGGCAAGAACAGGTTGGTAGAAATTCCTCGCAGCGGTAATGAGGCACCAGATGATGGATTCACAAGGATTCAGCTGATCACCAAGCGCCCAAAATGCTGTAAAAAAGAATGTAACGTGCGTTTGCATGTGAACTGCGCATGCGCATTTGGCACGCGTGACCTCTGGTTGCATCAAAATGGCTTCGTGCTAGCAATCCACGGAATCGTAGCTAGCCAGCAGTGCCGTTCTTGCCAGTATGTAGTCAGAAGGGCCGAAAGGAGCTACTACGACGAAAGCGATGTTGTTCTGTGAGTGAACTAGCTCAGGAAATGCTTTTGTTGTCCAGCTATGCTAGTCAATGAGAAAGAAGAAGAAGAAGAAAGAAAGAAAGAAAGAAAGAAAGAAAGAAAGAAAGAAAGAAGATGACGAAATCGGAATTTTACGGCGACTTATTACTCGACTCCCGCGTACTCTCAGGTACGTTTGCGAGTGTTTTTGTGAACTGCTAGGCAGTATCATTCTGTCTGCATGCTTGGTTTGGGGGGTAGTAGCTTCTTTGGCCATTTTCCTGCTGGTGCATCAGTATGGTATTTCGAAATTTCCTTAGCCATCCCTAAATAGAGAACGCTACCGCGTTCTCTGATACAACTGAATAAATGACGTAAAGGTCATTAGTTCAATATGCATTAGTTAAATATCTTCAATGTTCTCTACACACGATAAGACTTATTGGGCCAATTGAACTGCATACCAACCATGGACTTTCTTAAACGAAGTGGTGATTGGTCTCACTCTGGCAGGAAGTAGGGCAATAGGTAGGGCCAGAGTCAGTGCTGAATGCCATGCTTGTCCACCAAGAGTGTATAATAATAAGAAGAGAGTATCAAACTCGCTATAGGCTAACGTTGAATGTATGCGGAAAGTAACGTGACATCCGGTATGGTGATAATGTCAAAAACACAATCTTACCTGGCATAGACGCCATGGCTACCGTACCACAGCTAGCTAGCCTCTTTGACTCGACGATCAAGGCGTGCGTGCAGCAAGTAAACTCGGCCATATCGGGGAGTACAATAGTTGACGAGTCCGTGTGGATCACGTGCACCATACTGGATGTCACGTTACTTTCCGCATACATTAAATGTAGCCTATATCGAGTTCGATACTCTCTTCTTATAATTTTACAGTACACTCTTGTTGTCCACCTATTCTTGTCCATTTCCTGTACTTAAAATATGTACTTCCTGCCAGACCAAAATCCTAAAGGGCACATTAAATGAGAGTGGGTTCTCACTAGAGGTTGAGAATACAGTCCCATGTGTAGGTGCCACCTGTGTTTTGATAAGTGGATAATCCGATGACGTTCAGTATATACGAAAGGAAAGAGGAGAGCAAAATCCCACAGTGAAGGGTTCCTATGCCTACGTATGTGGTACTGAAACAACTTAGCTGGTTGATACCTCCGGAATTGGATCACTCAACCTCCATCTCTATCAGCGCTATCTAACCTGATTATTCATAGCTTGTAGCTACCCAGTACCCACCTGGTCCAATCAGAGCAATGCCTACATGTACCAGCCATCCTTGGAGTGAGTCCATCATATTATATACTTTGCCCCTAGGGTCACACCCTGCACACTGTATGCCACACCTGTCCATTTGGGGGTGAGCAGTGGGCCTTCCAGGGAGCTTGAACTGCTGGGGTAGTTCATTAGCACTGGACATGCCCATTGCCCACCCAGTATGTAAGGTATATTGTCTGAAGCTTGGGGTAAGACTTCATCTCATGGGCCAATACACCCAATGGAGGAAACACGTGTGTGAGCTGCCAAGTTCTCCAGTGAGAAGCAGACGTTATTCTCCCACCTCCCCAGGCCAGTATTTGGATGTGAGTCCTGTTGGTTGCTGCTCCCACCCTGGTGGTATTACGTACCTATACAAGCATAGGAAGAGCTGCCAAAAATTATTCCAATGGTTTGGTGCCAATAGCTACATCCATGCCCCCTTGCTCCTTTGAGCAGCGTGATGTCAGCTTTGTTCTAAGCGGGGTGTGGTTGTGAAGGCAGCATTAACTGACAGGCATTTTAGCCACATGCACCTGGGGAGCCCGTGGGTTATGTGCCAGGTGCCATTGATACCGTATTACACTCAGCAAGAATCTGTATTGTTTGTAATTGCAGTGAACTTTAGCCTGCAATAGCTATTTCAGCACTCGATGTCAGATTCTGTGGCTGGGTTCACAGACAAACACGTTGCCCATAATGCAACTACGTAGCTAAAATTAGTGGCCACAGGGTAGCACCAAAAATTCTCACATGCCACTGAGTGACAAACATCGCTCAAATGACAAGATGATTGTGCTTTCAAGTAGCTGTTCATTGTCCTACATTATTATTTTTCATTATACACGTAGGCCTGTATGGAAAAAGATCTCTGTAGGGGGATTCATTGTATACTTCACTGTGTGCGATCATCTCTGCTAATCTCCGAGTCTAGCCTCGTACCCAGGCCCTCACGCGGAACGCGTTCCGCGTGAGGGCCTGGGTACGAGGCTAAGCCGAGTCGGGGCGGGCGGGCGCTAAGTTAGTCCTAGCAGGGGAGTACCGTAATTGTGCATGGGGGCGGGGTTGATACTTTAATTATCCTGTGACCCTAGGCCCTGCATGGACACGTCACGGAGTGTGGAGCTAACTTGGGCTGATCCAAATTCCTTCGCCATCCGTGTGGAACAGGAGAGCGAGGATGTCTAAGCAGAGCGGGATAGAAGTCCTTCGACAACGTCTTTTGAAAGCCGTTACGGATGCATGAAGGGCGGTTGGAAGGAGAAGAATTCAAACCAAGAAGCACAGATATTTTCGTGACTGGTATCATGAAGAGTGGCACAACGTGGATGGAGCAGATCGTTCACCAGCTGCGGACAGGCGGAGACATGGATTTTGCCGACATGATAGAGGTCATTCCAATATCACGAGTAGCTCATGGTCTTGGACAGGACCTGAACATGGAGCAAAAAGCCTTTCCACGCTGTTTCAAGGACCACCAATCGTACCACACCTGTCCAAAGGGTGCCAGGTACATCTGGTGTGTGCGTGAGCCGTGTGCCGTTGCGTACAGCTATTTCAACATGTTCAAGGGTTGGTTCTTTCAGCCTGGAGAGGTCACCTTGGAGGATGTCATTAGGGAGCTTTGGCTGGTTGAGAGCCTCCCCGCAAAGACTTCCTACTTCCACCACCTTGCAAGCTGGTGGCCTCACAGGAATGACCCTAACATTTTGCTACTGTTCTATGAAGACCTGAAAGAGAATTATGAGAGCTCTGTGCGCTCTGTTGCTGAGTTCATGGGCATCGCAGACGAGGACTGTATCCAGGTTGCACTGGCGAGAAGCACGTTCGAGTTTATGAAACAACACTCTGACAAATTTGCTCAGAAACGTCTTAAGCAAGACTGCAATGTGCGCTGTGGTCTGCCAGTGAGTGCTGGAATGGAACAGAGCAAGATACGCACCGGCTCAGCTACAGAGGGACTGAAAATGGTGCCACTGGAGATTCGTAATGAGATCCAGAAGAAGTGGGAAGCCACTGTAACTCCTGTGACAGGCTGCGCTAACTATCCAGAGTTGAGGGTGATGTGGAGGAAGGAGAAGCAGAGCAAATGTGACATTCAGGGCTCTCAGTATAATTATATCAACAGTAAATTAATTAGTCCGAGGTGCTTGTCATTAATTGTGAGGGGTTACAAATTTTTTATCTGTGCTCCTGAGTACAGTAATGAAAGCACATCTTTGACCTTTACATTAAAGCATGCCAACGTTACAACCTAGCTTGTACCCAACCATGTACAATCTTGGCATAGAATAGTTGGCTCCAAGGATAATTTATACACTCCAGTGTACAAGGTCAAAGTAAAATTCCTAGATCCCTTTTCCCCTGTGCCTAATTGGTTTCATGTTTCTCTAATCTGCTCCCAGTCCTCAGTTTGATATGTAGCTATATCATTTACAGAAAGTAAAATTTAGCTGTGTATATACTTTGCATGAAATAGCACTGTTGGTGGTGTCTGTCACCACATTCGTGTTGGTATGATCCGACTTCCATGTGACACCCAGCAGTGGACGGAATGGCATATTAGAGTCTCCCACAATAGCTGGCCACTATACTAGCTATAGTGCTGCTGCAGGAATTGCTATCCTTGCTAGCCCTTTCACAGCATCGTTAACGTTTGTCCAGGATCTTCACTGTTTTGCCATTCAGCCCAAGGCAGCCAAGATGAAGTGGAGGGACCCGTTTTGCTGTGCAGATGCCCGGTAAGCTGATCTCCCCCAGTGGTTCAGGCTTACCTCGAGATGCTCACAGTGGTTCATGCTACATACTATGAGATGCGGAAACCGACTAATCAACACGCACAATTTCAAAGCTAGTAAGCGTTCACGCTTCTAGGGTAGCACTGTCCGTTTTAATTAATATAAGTTGAACTCCAAAGGACACACAGTAGTATATTCTAATTGCATAATTATGGTGTGTAGTCTGGTTTAGGGTCTGGGAACCAGACTAATGGTGTGGGGTATGAAAGAGTAGTGGACAAACAAATAATTGTGACTAGTAGCTATGCCAGCCAAGTCTGGAACCCTTACAAATATGGGGGAATTGAGAATATAATGGTTTAAATCAGCATGCAGAATGAGATACCGTAAGTTGTGGCAGTAATGTTAGAATTAGGGTGTGATCAAGTTGTATAAATTTGAAGCACGACTTTCTTGCACGCAGCTTTTCTCAGCCTCTCGAGTAGATCTCTGGTCTGTGAGTTACGTAGATGCTAGTATTTTCTGAATTCTGACACTTCTATCCTGAAATAAGCCTTCAACAAGGCCTTCATTGCTCAAACCGCTCTACATCTATGGACAGGACAGACTGACAGACAAACCGATCACTCTACCCCCTGCTGCGCATGCGCACAGGGTAAAAATTAATAATGGTAGGCTTGCTCTAGTGCAAAAGTAATATATAGGGCAACAGTAGTGATCCCATCTCCCTTGTTGTTGCTTGTCAGTGCAGTGGGAGTTGCATGTAGGCCATAGCTGTTCACCAAGCCGTAACATTCCTCCACCTATATACCAAGTCTCATGCAACTTGGGAGATAAAGGTGGCAATGGGTTACTGGCCCAGAGGCAGGCACACCAGCTGAGATTTTTTCATATTGTTTTCACCCAAGGACCAGGAGGGAAGGACAAAATTATGTGCACTGTCATTATGTATGACATAATGCAAAGTTAATTGTTCAACTGCTATATATTTTTCCATGGGAGAGGACTCAAACAGGGGGAGTGGCATAGTGCAAATTAACCCATTGCACCCCGTAGCTGCCAAATGAGCCCGGAGGATACCCATAAGGCCATAAGAATTCATATAGGGGGTTTATTATTAGGCGTTAATACTTTGTACATGTTATTCTGCTTCTTTAAGCTGCTTGCAGTAGTAGGTAATGAGTTAAGTGAAATTGTGCACTTTGATGTTTCATGCCCATTTTAGCTGTCAACTTGTATCCAGGGTGATATGCTGTCGTTCACACAGATCTTTGAACCGTGTGAAATGCTGTCTCGATTAATTTTACTTGAATTTTGCATAGGAAAGCCTACAAAATCAGTCTCCCCTTCGGGATACAGAGGACAATTAGACACAAGCATGCAATTTTGGCCATGCATGACAAATTGCAAAGGCGCATAATACAAGTACAAACATGATACTGCACTGGTGTTCACTAATATAATATTATATAGGCAGACAAAATTCCACATTAATTACTAAAATAATGTGCACCTTAGACATCAATAACAACTTGGGTTCAAAGTTCAATACTCTCAGACTCAATGCTGACAACTGTAGTGACTATACTAGAGGTATTTTTCCATAGTGCGGAGTTTGCACGCCGGTCCAGGAATGATTCGCTTCTTGTGCATCTTTGTTCTTGTTTCTTCTGCATTATCCGCTTGTCCAACCACGCTTTGAAGTATGTTGACACTTTCCTATAATATTATTATAGCAGCAAAACGCATTAGTGTGGATACTTAATGAAAAGATAACATGTGTCTGTGTCTTGAGTTCTCTGACTATATACTCAATATTAAACCCTTTTGCTGCTGAGTTTTTCAACATGTTCAAGAGATATTATGCATCACACATTAACTCATAATATAATTATACATGGCCTGAAAATCACCCAATAGCTTCAAAAATCAAGGATAATTGTTGCAAGGGTGTAAAACCTGTATTGCTCGCAATTCTGTGAAAATCATTTTCACCCAATTGATGTCACAGCATATGTGACCACATAGGCTAAGGTTTAATTGACCTTACGGTAGTCAGTTATATAGTCTTATTTCCAGAACCCAGTGTGCACACCAGTGTTGCTTTAGTACAACATTCATAGTGCTGCTTTAGTTTAAAATTAATTGCGGCTATTATTCGAGGGCGGCCACTAATCAATACCGTATTTCCGTGATCAAACACCGCACTTGATTAGTGGCCGCCCTCGAATAATAGCCGCACCTCCAGAAGGGCTGAAGGAAATAAATGCCGCCCTTGTTTGTAGCCGTGGCTAGTATTCGAATGGTCGGCGATCATTGAAGCGCTTCATTTAGAGCTCGAGGACCATGACTGTTAGCTGTGAGTGTGAAGAGAGGAGAACAGATTGTTGGTCATTATTCTCCAAGAGCTGTCTAAGAATGTTTGGCATTTTCTGAGGTTGAGGCACAGGGGGCGAGTGATGTGTGACTGGTGAAATCTTTCGTAACAGTAATGGCTTTGGCGTTTCCTACCGTTTTGCTGGGATGATTTATGCTGGTACCGCATGGCCCGGGGCTGAAACAAAACTACTTCTCTGTGCATACACAGTGCTCCAATACGCTTCCTTGTTTGATTTTAATGCCACCTTTGATTAGTGGCCGCCATCGAATAGTAGCCGCAGTAAATTGCGTGATGCGTAACCACGGCGTTTGATCGCGGAAATACGGTAGGCATTACTCAAACGAATTTTGGTTTTTGTTTTAGTTAATAATCAACAGCCTAGTATCTATAGATAGCTATAGCTACTGGGTAGCTATATGCACATGCAACAAATTTAGACTGCATAATTATTCAGCTGCCAATAATTGGAGAGCCTTATAAAATTATAGCATCTATTAAAGCTCACAGGCTATCATTATTGTATATGGCCTCAACAGTAGTACCGGTACACGTAGCTGTGGCTGCATGACTCTATGGTTACAGACTCACCAAAGCCTCTTTAAAATGACAGCACAGAGGCACACAGAGCCCACCACCACAGGTAAATAGAACACAGGCCAGAGAGTGAAGTTGGGTATCCCTGTTGCCAGGGTAATCAAGTTGTTAGAGTCTCCTAGACATAGCAGTGTGACCAGCACAGTGAGGCAAAACGCTTCGACAAGGTTGGCTTTGTGATCTTTGTACGGTTGTATGAACCACTGAATGGCCAGTATCACACTAGCAAGGGAGAGGGCGATAGTCTGGAGGATGGGAAAATTAAGGAGAAGGGTGCAGGGAAAGGGGAGGAAAAGCATTGGAAGAGAGCAAGAGGGAAAGGGAGGACGCAAGCATGCAGTAGAGAATTGTGATAGCAAACTAGAAAAATGAATGTTACACTGTTCTCTATAGAGAGTTCAAGCATAGATGTACTATATAAATGCAATAAAAATATGCATAGCTACCACATGAACTAACGGCGAACTAACGGCCCAAAATGTGAGTTTCCAGCAGCTTCTGATTAAGAATATTGTCAAGTTACGGTTAGACCAGTCTGGTTCTGAGCGTACAATTATCCACAGGATAAAAATGCAAGCAACTTGATCCCGTTTGTACAGTAGTTACAATTTCATACCAGGTATCCAGGATTGAAGATGACAGCCATCAGGAAAGCATATCTCCTGAATAGCTCAAAGGGAGCCCACCACCGGCAGGCATCCTTATAAGGGAGGGTAAATGCTTGGGATATCATTTCATAACGGCGACGGTCCAGGAAAGAGAACTTGGGTGGATTTGTGTGTGCATAATAATAGTAGGAGTGTTATGAATAACGTACAATTGTAACAGGTGTACATATAATAGCATAATGTTGCCTGCTTGGTCTAGTATGTCCATTACAACAACAACCAATTAATCTGTCTGTAGCCACTCTACACGTCACTTAGTTATAGCTATCCAATAAAGCACAACACCAGTGGTGGCATCCAATACACTCTTGATCGAAGAGGGTGATTGATCATAATAATTATAACATACATGCTCACAAATGTAAGAATGCCCCCCCCCCCCCCCCCCCCCCCCCCCCCCCAGACTGATAGACACAGACACAGACACAACACACGCACACACGAGTGCGTATGCAATCATGCACGCACGCACACACATATGCACACACGCACACACACACACACACACACACACACACACACACACACACACACACACACACACACACACACACATACACACACACACCTTCCTCCACTTGCTGATCTCCTTCTGATATGCCATGACAGCAACAGCAAGGACAGCCAGAACCCCTACTATTAGCACTAGTACTGCCACAATGAACAGACCCAGCTGGGCCCCCTGGTAGCATGTCACACTGCCATCAAAGAACCACACCTGCAGAAAAATGCTACATTAATTCTCTGCCAACCATAAATTATGAACCAAATGACCATGTGACCATTATGAACAAGAAGCAGAAAAAAGTGCCCCCTCTCCCCCAGAGACAGCTACTACTGCATAATAATATCATTGAAGAAAGATGTATATTCACCAAAATAATTATTGCTGGGCAATGTGATACTGTGGTGTGCGTAGCTATGAAACAGGTTAGCTACAATTCATTTGCTCACAAATAGCTACATGCAACTCTGTGAACAACAGCATTGAAGCAGGCACGTTTAGCTGTACATTTTTGCAGGTGCTATTCATTGTCATTAATAGTGGGCAAAAGAAGAAACTACTCTTGTTGGTAATAGTTCTAAAGTGATTCCACACGTACTGTGACTGTTTCTGATGTGCCGTTGCTGGATCTGGTGAGTGTTGGACAGAAGAGAAGGGAGGCGGATGTTTCTACTGCCATCCCGTACATCAGCAGTAGGAGAGTCCACACACCATGCCATGAACGGGTGTGGTACCTGGTGTACGAGAGTGAGTGAGTAATTACGTATCAGAGGGAGATGCCATGGGTGTATAGAATGAGTAATTGTTATCACTCTACTTCTGACAAACGATTCGGGAGTATTCTAGGCATAAAATATCCATCAGATATATTATACCATCAGATCATCTGGAATGCCATGCCCAAAGTCCCTAACCCTAGCTGGCTGCTGCAAATAGGTAGCAACCTGCTCATAAATATATACACAGCAGCAGCTCACTTGATCCCCATGGCAACGGGTGCCACAACCACGGTCAGTAGAGGGGTGATGTATCTCAGGCCGTAAGACTCAAGTGCAGTCAGTTGCATGTGGAGACTGAAGTCGTATGGAACATACAATGCCAACACACTTGCAATACAACCCATCTGCGTGTATGTGGGTAATTGGATGTACATGTGTACAAAATGGAAAGACCACGCCAAGTACATGGATGAGTTGAGTTGATGTGTAAAAGCTAGGGAATAATGGAGTGATCAAGGGATAATATTATGGTGAACTCACTAGTCCTGGAAACAGCATGAATGAATCACTGACTTGATTCATGGCAGTAGGAGAGATCTGGCAGGGGAGAAGATGTACAGTCAGTGACATCATCTATATATCACTCCGATCTGAAGCTCCACCCACAATAATTCAACCTCAAGTCTAAATACTATAACTGTTAAAAGAGTTCCCACCTGAACATAGTAGAGGAATCCAAGGAGCAGTGCCGGTATGGACATGCCCACCTTCACCACCACCACAACCACCACCACATCAAACAACACTGCATGGGGATAAGACAGTACATGAATGCATGTACGTCCTTGCAATTTTCCGGCCAGAACGAAACACCAGAAGTGACGTGAATGCAAATTCAAATCGTAAGAGCTTGAGTGCTCTCAGGGCGAACAAGCACTTACAGCAAAGGGTCCTACAATGGTATTCTGTACACCGATCACTGGTAGACAAGATCCACAAGGCTGACTAGTAAGAAGGTGCGATTGGGCGCTGTGCGGTCGAATCACTTGCTGAAGTTGTTGAATTAACTTCCTGCGGTACAGCATTGAACTGTGAGTCATAAACGCAGCCTGGGAATGACTGAGTCTGAGGACAACAGGACTACTAGTCTATCTACTGTACGTAGCTCGCATGCATGACAACTTGTGACTACTAGACGCTGCATGATTGGCCAAAGAACTGCTGTCATGTGACTTCCATTCTACAAATACAGTTGCAAGATCTTTGAAAACCTCTGTACACACCAGAGTGGAGGAGAGCCAGCTGTATAATCCTTCTTACCCAGTAAGGGAAGGAGCCAGTAGTACATGGAGAAACTGGCACTGAACGTCCGGCAATTCATGCTCAGCATTCCCACACCAGTGGGTGACTGGCACTCCCCACATAACACACCTGTGGTGGTGATGTAAGGGTTCAAGGATGTGCATATATGGAGGTGGAGACAGACGAATGTAATTAATGTTGCATGCAGGTACATATGCACAATCATGTATGCATGCTGACAACTTTGCAAAACCAAGACTGAGAATCCAAACAATGAGCAAGAAGATAGAAAGATTAGTGTGTGTCCAGTGATCGCGAGGCTCTGAGACATCAAGATACAATAGCACTATGCAGTATCTAATAACAGAGATAGTGTGTTTATGTACCAGTCGTGCATGATCAACAAGCCAAGCACCATTCACAAATATTGCTTCTGGGAAACTCTGGGAGTAGTAGTATATAGACTGCTGCTGTATACCACATGACTACACGTACTACATGTGCGTGCAGTGGGTTAGTCTAGCTGCTAGACCCTCCTCTCCCTCCCGGAAATGATGTAATGGAAACGCTGAAGGGAGAGGAGGGTCTAGCAGAACTTGCACGAAATTGGTTTCGAACTGACCAATCAGCTTGCACTTTCGAAAATCCTGCAAGCGATTACATCATAACTCTGTGGTTTCGCACGAGAAAAATTGATACAGATGAGAGCCATATTATGGCGTTCGTTGAGCAAGCTACTGTATGAGGAGACGGTTAAACCAGAAGATATTGAAGACGTGCTCGGGTACGGAGCAAGGAGCTTGGGATACTGAAAGTGGAACAAAAGAGAGCAAATTCGATCCAAGCGTCCTTGCATGCTGGTAGAGATCGCCGCAGTGAGCTGTCTCAGCATGGACTCCGTGTTCTGAACTCCACCCGCTGCCGAGCAGGCGCTCTGGTAGGGCGCTAACTGCTTTGTCAGCTGCTGCTTTAGTTGGCAAGGTCACGGCGTAGCATATCTGCAAGCTGTAGTTTCTCTGCACAATATTGGGCAATCCCGTTGGCAACGCTACCTACCACGATCTCCAACTGTCGTCCCAGCTCCGTGCTACACTGTTCTCGCCGGCTTTCCGCCTCCTAGCTCACAGTTTTTCCGTACATACAACCGTAGATTACCTATAATACAACTAGCCCTTCTGCTTAGTTATGTTGTTCACACCAATCAATTAGAAATCGTTAAGTTAACACAATTAGTACTGTCTACGGAGCGTTATGGCTTCATTACATCATGCAACAAGAAACTGTGCAGGTTCTGCTAGACTCTCCTCTCCCTTCTGCGTTTCCGTTACTTCATTTCCGGGAGGGAGAGGAGGGTCTAGCAGCTAGACTAGCAGTCCCCCCCCCCCCCCCCCCCCCCCCCCCCCCCCCCCCCAACTCTTTGAGTAGCCACAAAAGCTCACCAGGCATATCATCGGGAGATTACAAGACTTTTTAGGTCATTGGATTGACGTGTGCAAGCACAGCTACATAGTTGGAAGCAAGGATTGGGCAGCAGAGGAGAGCTCTTACCTTTTCTGTAATCTTTGCAAGGGAAGTACGGCTCAGTGAACTGGAGTGCACACCCTTCCGTGGTATTATCCTTGGGACTTCCAGAGCAGTTGCAGTAGGAGGCAGGACACGGGTAGGTCACCAATGAGCGGCTCCAAGTGGGAGAGGCTCCCCATAGTCCCTCCTGTGAGGGCAGTGTGTGGTTGGTGTTTGGAGGAATTTCAAAGTAGTATGGGACTACGAAATAAGGGGTTGCATGTTAAGATTTCTTTTTATGAGGCATCAATAATGATTTGAAGAAGCTAACTAGCTTCATCAGATATATGAATGTGTTGTTTGCGTAAGATTGAGGTTTGCATACTGCATGTACATATGACATCCAATTGCAGGCCAATAGTGGCTTCTTAAGACCTTTATGGGTGTGCATGATATCATCTAGGCTCACATCGAGTAGTATGAACTCCTCAGTGAGGTCGCAGAGCAACACCTCCACCCTTGCCTCACACACACACTGGTAGCTGTCGCTGCTAAGTTGGAAACCTGGGGGACAGCCAATATGTCGCAGTGTGAATGTCTCAGATACCTGTGGAGAAAGGTAGAGGAAGGTCATGACTGTCTTACACCTCCAAGGCAGCAAGGCAGCTGAACTTTTGCTCTTAGAGCAAACAATAGTATTTTATACGTAGTGGCTACATGTGTTGCATGCAAGGAGTGCTTACATCTGTTACAGAAAAGGAAGAATTCAATGCAACAGTAGTGGACTGGAATGCTTGTGTGCTGCTGTACTTGAAGTCAATACTGTCACTCTCGGCACCAGCCAGGACAATGGTGGGGCTGAACTCAATGCTTGTGTCCTGTGAGAAATATGAGCGTGTGAGGACAGGGGAGGGATTGGGTGAATGTATGTATCCGAGGTTAGGGTGTGAGATGTGAAGGAATGAGCGTTACCAAGAGAAACATGATAATTATCCTGATCATGGCATAGGGCATACACTGTACAGCCGTCCTGTGTAACTATGTACATGGCCACAGGCCGTACATTCATCCCATGAGTAACTCATTGATACTTGCAGTACTGAGGTTTCAAGTTGCTTGTCCAAGATCCATTTCAAATTTTCGGCGCATGCACACTGATGAGAGAGTGCGCGGAGTGCACCTTCGCTGTTTATACGGCATAGCGTGTAGCTGTCTTGCCGTAAACGAACACATAATTGTACGAACGAACACAGAAATTTGCTTGCTATAGGTTTCAAGTGCGGAGGCCGTTTCGATGGCCATACTTATGTGCATGCGCTATAATTTCTTGAATGGATCTGGGACAAGCAACCTGAAATCCTCAGTACACTAGTTCATGCTCATGTCACCTGTGTGGTGATTTGCAGGAATCCCAGGGTGGTATGGGAATATTGGTCCAGAGGTGTGACATTCAGCCGGATAACTTGACCAGGATATGCACACTGTTGGAGGGGAATTAATCGAAAGTGGACTCATAAGATAAGGAGCAAGGTACACACAATCGTTACAATGTCATATAAATTATAGATCAGCGCTGCTTGCTCACCACATCTGTACTGATCTCCTCCCCTTCCGAATCACATTGTGATGAAGGGAATGGTCTGTCAATCCTGATGTCCTTCAACTCAGTTTGGATGTAAAGCTCTGGGTGGCTGGTACGTTTGCCACCACGCATATTATAGTTTTCCCTGTGTAATGAGGGAGAGAGGGAAGGGGTGAGGGATGGAGAGAACAAGGGGAGGACAGAGCAGAACCCATGAAGGACTCACTTTATGTTCATGAACGACCATGTTTCAGTGATGTTGCTGTTGAAGAAGCTCCCTGAGTTGTTAAACCAGCTGCAGGCATCCAGAGATGAGATGTACAGCACTGGGGCAAAGAAGGCAGAGTTGCCTTGGAAGTGAAGACTTACCTAAGGGAGTCAAAAGTACGTAGGCATATCGTATGGTTATAAGAGTAAGAATCATCTCTACACCCGTTAACCCTGCATGAGGATCTTTCCTTTTATACACAACTATAGCCAAGCTATACTAGTACAGGAAAACATTTGGGCCAACCTTAAACAAATTGCACCACAAATGAAACTTTCTCAACTGTTTCCTAGCAATATGTCATACAAAAGTTTGCGCTGCAATTTGTAAGTTTAATTTGACTGTACCATACGTAATTACCGGTAGCATCTAGTAATAAAGATGACTGTCAGCCAGATCTGGAAGGTCTAGATTTGAATCCCATCACCGTTACGCATTAACCTTTTATCCACTAAAGAAGTCACCAGACTTGTGATCTACATGCATCCAACTTTCAGCAATATGTTTGGGAGGTTCTGTGCACATGAGGAGAGATACCGTAGAGTACGTTATCAAGCGCCCACCATGTATCAAGCACCCACCCCCCTCTTCATGCGAAAGTTACTGCACAGGGTTCAGAAGCAGTGTAGTAAGGGCCCACCCATCACAATAGTCTTGAGCAGCATTCTTAACCTTTGGGTAAGGTTGTGCATTGTGCATTCCAAACGGCAGACTTGTAGTGAAGTATGAACTATGGGGGCTTTCTCTGTCGGGCATTTCTTGACTTCTTCTCAAGGACTTCGCAAAACATACGATCAATTACCTTATGTGAAAAATGGATGTATATATTCATAGCAGCTCATTGACATTCACAACTTATTGCAGCCTTGTTGTTTATACAGTGGGAAATGGATGGGCGGATACTATACATGCCTAATTTATTCTGAGTATATACTATATCTAGTGCACCCCTCTGTTCAACAGTGTTCTAATGTCTCCAAACGTACCGTGGGCGCTTAATACGTACTCTACGGTAAGTGGGTGGGTCCACCAGAAGGGTGACAAAGATGCAGCACTGCCATATCTAGACTTGCTTATTGAATACCCTTGGCTGGCACTGGGTGCATGGGCCATTTCTTTCTTCCCTTACATGAATGGGCTTACAAAACAGTCCTAGGGAAGGCCATGTCACTGTCTGGATGGGTGGTCATTGGCTGAGAGTCGTCATATGTATAGTTAGAGTCATAAATCTGCACAGGATGGCTGTAAGGGCACTTGTACGAATTAAGTTTGGAGGCTGAAAATCAGTGTGGAACATGGAGGGATCTGTTGGCTTAAAGTGACCTCTAGAGAATAGAATTTTGTGGTTAGGTGTTCTTTTTTCAATAGCAGTTTTGTAGTTGTGAACAAAGCTGACTCACATTCCAGTCAGCCCACTCAATGGGGGCCACTTTTGGACTGGTAAATTGCAGGAAGCACTGGGGGTTGTACAGCGTCCGGGAAAACCCACTGGGAATCCTGGAAGATTTGACGACTATAGCCCCACCCTCTCTGCACGGAGAAATGAGACAGAGTGCAATGTTGCTAAAGTACAAGGTAGAAACTTCTATACACAATGAGATTGTTCCTGCTAGCTAAGAAACTCAGGGAGTATAGTCATAGTACATTCTTTTATTGAATGAGTATTGCAGTATGGCACCGGAAAACTAGACTACATATTTGCACGTGCAGTGGGTGGGCCTAATTTTGTATGATATCCCAGAAACGTACGCCCACCCAGCCACTATGGGCGTATCAAGCACAAAAGTACGCCCACCCAGCCACTCAAAAGTATGCCCACCCAGCCACTACGGGTGTATCAAGCACATGTACATTATTATAGTAGTTGGAAGCATTGATTCTTGCCTAACAGCTATGAGCTTACACTCCAGTGTTGTTAACAAAGGAGACACTGACTCCTGAGTTGAGCAGGATCTGAGCAAAGGAGGTCACGTAGAGTGTCCCTGATGGCCCATCATCAATTTGTTTGTTGCCAACGAACTGCAGCTGTCCACTGAATGATAACAGACTTCCTACCACCTAATCGATGCAAAGTATACCAATATACCCAGTGTGAGTGCTTGACAGCATGGATAGATCCATGTGTTGAAAACCATGCTCCAGCTGAAGAGGGTTGCAATACAGATCTATTGGCCACCATTCAAGGCATACCTACCATATTATGGTACATCCAGAGGACACATGCTCTGATTTACCTGCACGTAGCTTCATCCCACGGCTGCGAGAGTGGAGGCCTGGGGACGAGGCTACCTGCACGCATGTACGTATGTAATGCAACTGAGGAGCAAGCTACGTATGGTGCAGTAATGGGTTATTATAATTTTTGCTATTGGCTCTTACAGGCAATGGAAAAGAACCTAGCATCTACGTCGGCCGTCTGGTCAGCTCAGTTCCAGTTTAGCCTCATCCACAGCCTTAACCCACCTCCTGCCTTTTGTCATTTGTCTGGTCGACAAACACAATCATGAATACTTTAACCCGCATAACTTCTCAATAGCTGATACATGAATATTTCCAATGGCATCATTGCGTGAATAGTGTACCAACCTGGCAATAATGGATGAATGTTACTGCAGTAACATGGATATGCATGCAAAGAGCATAGCATTGCATGAATAATTTATCCTTATAAGCAACAGGTGTACTGCATGGGTTTGTGCACACCAGATCCAGCAAGGGATGAATTTGTGTGCAACTTGTAACTCAAGCAACCCAATGTGCAACCCAGAATTGTTGACAGTGGATTCTTGACGAATCACATAATTATGGAGACAAATTTGATAGCTAGTGAATTGCACTATACACAAATCACAGTAGCAAATGTGCTCAGCTCACCCTAATGGCAGAGCCATCGTTTCCAGTGAAATTATTTTCACCCGTAAAGCTGACTTGGTTGTAACTGATGGAAACTACACCATGTTCACCTACGTTCTCGGTAAATGTGCTGCAGGAAGACAATCACATATAATTATGTCATGGTAGCTATGCATGTGATGTAAGTAGGCAGCTAGCGTTTCCTGAGCCAGTGATACCCAGTATGCAAAGAGAACATTAACATCAGGGTTCAATTATTTTAATGCTGGGAAAATCCCCCCCCCCCCCCCCCCCCCCCCCCCCACCCCACCCCCACAGTCACTTTCTGTTAAGGATTACCATTCTTAGTTGTGTAGGAGCTGGGAGTGGCATTACAGCTTGCACCATCATACATAATTTTGACTGTCATGTACTGTGCCAGATCATTTTCAGCTGGCCGACTAATTCAGGAGTCTGTCTGTGACACCCCAGCTATCAGGATCCCAAAACTGCCTCCAAATCACTCCCATGCAGAAGGTTACTTGGCAGAGGGGGCCCAGATGCCCCTACAAGATAGCCAGCTATATACACCATCACTTTGAATCTCCCCCCACCCAAAATTCTAGATATACAACTCACCAGTTCTCAATCACAATCGTGTCTGTGCTCTGTACTCTCTCAACTCCGTCTGCATTTGGTTCTGAATTCATGTACACGAACCTGCCAAGTCCGCCAAAGAAGGACTCCAGGTGCATTGCAGCTCCCACTCTACCCCTATTCCTGTGAAATTTGCTCCTCGTCACTCGAATCTGGTTCAAGTTACCTTGTGAGCTAATCTGAACAGGTTCCATTGCTCCTCCATATAGTGCTGTATTGCCACTGAAGTTACAATCGTGAACCAGGAGGAAACTTGGCAACAAAACACTCTCCGTGGTATCAAAAGTAACTTCTAGCCCTCCACCCTGCTTTGCATTATTCCCAGAAAATTCACTCTCTAGAAATGTCATGTTAGCAAATGAACCATCGACTCCGGACAGGTTAATATACACTCCTCCTCCGCTGTCCTGGGCTTTGTTATCCACGAACATACATCTCTGCACTACAATAACTACTTCCACTCCTGTAGCCGCAAAGTAGCATGCCATCCCACCTCCTCTTTGGTTGTACACCTTTCTCGTCAGAATTGCACTCACGTTTGTACAGTTCCCACTGGCATTTGCACTGTTTCTCTCAAACTTAGAATCTTGGATTAAGATTTGAGGTTTGGTGGTGTTTGGGAACGTTTCATTGAATCCAATGCTCAGTGCTCCTCCGTTTCCACTGTTTCTAATTGTCCCAACTCCGAAGCTAGTGTTGTTAGTGAAGGAGCAGTTCCTCACAGTCACATAGGGGGTGTTGTAGATCTCAACTGCAGACTGTGTGAATGAGCTGCAAGAAAAGCGGTGCTATACTATCAGTTTGGGCTTTCTATAACTTACAAGTACCTGTGATTATTGATGACTACTTCATATCAATACACTTCATCAGGGCCAACTACAAACTAATAGAAATACATTAGCGCTAAACAGTACTGATTGTAATGCAAAGGTAGCCTCGTTCCCAGTCCCACGCCCAGCTTTTCGTCGCTTGCAGTACGGTACTGCAAGCGACGAAAAGCTGGGCGTGGGACTGGGAACGAGGCTAATGCAAAGGTGCTTGTGTTCTCATGCATGACTTGTGTATGTGTGTGTGTGCATGTGTGCATTTGTGTGTGTGTGTGTGTGTGTGTGTGCATGTGTGTGTGTGTGTATGTGTGTGTGTGTGTGTGTGTGTGTGTGTGTGTGTGTGTGCGTGTGTGTGTGTGTGTGTGTGTGTGTGTGTGTGTGTGTGTGTGTGTGTGTGTGTCCAGCATCAATGTGTATGGTGACTCACCTGAACGTGCAGTCCTCCAAAGTAACATTCCATGTTTCATAAAACAGCAAGGGTCGGTCACATCCTGCAAATCCCACTCCTCTCACAATCACCCTGCTCCCGTTACCAAACCTCAGAGGAAAATCAACATAGCTACTCTCAGATAAACGTCCTCCACCGGTACACTTGATCGTCACCTCCTGTGGCCCTCCTCCACTTACTACCGCATCATAGACAATCACCCTCTGGCTATATCCCAGTACATGCTCTCCAGGTGACAGATGAATGCAAAGTGTCTCGTTACCAGCCTGGACGTGCAGACTACCATTTACTACCATTTCCAATGCCATATCTAAGCTGGCGAGTCTGTACACGTGCAGCTGGCTGTCTTCACTGCTGCTGTCAGTAAAACTACCATTTCCACTGGTACTAGATATAGTGGGGTCAATCTGAATGGTCACAGAACAGTTGTCAGTTTGAGCTGACCCGGAGCAGCACAGCAGTGTCATGAGGAACAATAGTGGAACATTAGAGGCAGCCATGTTGGAGTGGAGCAGCTGAAATGGAGAGATGGGCTGGAATAAACAGCAGCATGTCTAAATTTGCTGTACACATCAGTGGATGTAGCTAAGTAGCATTACATTTGCAGCCACACCCCTTTCTTAAATCCAGAAAGCACGCAAAATAGCGCGACAGACAAACTAACCACAGATTCTCCGTGCAGTAACCACTCGGGGCCAACAATCAACTGCCTTGCTAGCCGAGTAGCTGCAGCTCTCTTAATCATTACGACGGCGTCATCAGGTCCGACGACGTCACGACATTAATTAGGCATCACACGATTTCGAAGGTCAGCGATTGAGAATATTCATTCACTGCCTAACTAAAGGAACTGATAGACTGATCCAAAGTTGCAGTTACCGTAGCCAAGTCGGTAAGGTAAGCATAAGCTACCATAATTATACAGACGTAAAGTAGTTCGTTAGTTAGCTAGACCCCGCCTTCCATCCCCTCCCTTTGTAGCATTAATAGGGGGAGGGGCATTTAGGTGTGCACTTCTGCTGGTGGAAGCTTGAAACCATGCTTGGTGAAGAGTAGTCGTTCATGCCAGCACATTGATTCCAATCAGCCCTAGCTAGCTAGCACCGAGGATGAGCTGGGAAAATAAAATGGGAACCCTTGGTCCACATTTTCCATGTGGGGACCCCTTTACTGAAAATGGGGACAGCCACTTGACAATCCTTCAGCAACAAAAATGGGAACTGTAATAAACATAGCTAGTATACTATTTTAAGTTACATCCTGCACTGACATGCTATTTGTGTATCTGCTGCACTTAGGCCAAGGAAATAGTTTCTCATCCACTTGAAAGTTCAGATTAGGCTCGTGGAGAGGGATTTATTTTTTGCTGTGTCAGTACATGTTCAATCAGTTGATTGATTATGTGGTCTGCCAGAGCTGTCGTTCAGTCTGGTCCACCAGAGCTGTACGTCTGCCACTGATGCATTGTCCAGCACAAAGCTATACCACAGCTTCATGCAGTACTCATACTTGACAATGAATGCGAACAACAATAAGCACCACAGTGCCAGTATAGATTACAGTCTAGATGTACTGATGTGGCATTTCACACTCGCCATGTGGATCTGTACGGGATTGAGGGTCCCCATGATACTAAATTTAGATGGTTCCCATCATTACATCATTGCTTACAATTGCAATCGTAAAAATGAAACGAAGCGCATGCCTGCTGGAGAGTGCACGCACATGGAATGAGAAACTAGTAATTTATTTTACTTGGCCTCACTGCATACTAACTTTGATAAGAAAAAAAACCACAAAAGAGATCTGAACCCTTTGTACAATGAAAATTTGACTCTCACAGGTCTTGCTTGTCTGATCAATGACTCACTTGCTAGCTATCATGTCTCAAAGGAATGACAGTAAATTGTCCTTGTACTGAGGGGTCACTCTCCATGTCGGTGACTGACTATACTGTCAGCTAGCTACCTGCTTTTTCCACTTTCGTAGACATGGGGATGATGTTTGTGTGGAATAGGGCAGTAGCTATACATCTTTTGGTGCTGCAGGCTCAAGTTCCTGCCTATATATAGTGCTGTAATATCCTATTGTGGAGTAAACTGTTTGTCTGGGAAGTTATGTCACTGACAGTAGCCTACAGCAAATCCTATTACCACATGCAGCACAATGGTTGTATCTACTTGGGGGGGGGGGGGGGGGATATGCAAAAACCTTAGTTCCCCCAACTATCCTAGCAGCCAGTTTGTGTAGATGTTCTGCATGTGTAGCTCCGGTGTCCACTTGGGTATGCCCCCCCCCCCCCCCCCCCCCCCCCCCAATGTATGTGTATATGTGTGTTTTCAACACTAGAACATTGATCATCTATACATACTTCACAAAAATTAAATGATAATTCCTCCACAGACAGAATGGAGCGACTTTGGATGCCCCATTTCAGTTCTACAGCTCTAGTCTTTTCCCTCTCTTTCTTCCTTGCTACACTGATGACAGCTGAATCTTCCACCTTGCGATACCTCCACCAAACCAGCGGTAACGATTCAGCAGAGTGTCTCAGCGTCAACCCATATCCTAGTCAGGCCTGCAGAACATTGGGCTATGCTCTAGCTGGCAACATCACTGACCTGATGCTCCTGATATGGCCAGGGACGTATGAGTATACAGAACGGCAAATTGGCATACGCCATCACCAAAATGTGCTGATACAAAAAATGCCAGAGAGTGAGGGAAAAGTAATATTCCAATGCAGAGCTTACAGTGAGGACAGCTCCAACAACCTGGCATTCTTCGCTGTTGAGAACATTACAATCTCCGGGATAACATTTGAGCAGTGTGGACCATTGTCTCCCGGGATATCTGCAGACAACAGCACAAACATTCTGGTATCAAAGTGCACTTTCAGGTCTGTGCTTGACTATCTATTTACCTGTGTGTGCAATGATCACAGTAGTACTTGTGCGAAGAGTGATTGTTGTGCTAGGTAGCATCGTAGCCTCAGGTTAGCCCTTAGGCTGTGTGTGTCGCATACGATTTTTCACAGAATTGAAAATATTAATGTATTTTACATCCTTGAAACTTTATTTTCGAAGCTATTATGTAGGTGCTTTTCAGGCCATATATAATAATGTATTTGAAACACTTTAATAGTTAGTTGAGCAAGTTGAAAAACTCAGCAGTGAAAGAGTTTTAATAGAGCTGTATTGAGCAGTTCTCTCCCCATGGCCGAGCATTGTTGCATTGATGATGGATATCCAGAGCGTTGTAGCTTGTTACAATTCCTGCAAAGGGCTCTATAGGTACTAAAACGGTTATAATCTAACATCCAGACAATTTTGAATTGAGATTGTTACTTGTATACAGTCAATGCAGCTAATAAAAATGCAGGAGATAATCTCTTAAAGTGACGTACACAATTTACTAGTACCTAATTACTAGTACCTAATATTCTTTTACAGGAACAATTCAGGGGGTGGCATCATCTTCACCAA
This sequence comes from Axinella damicornis, assembly GCA_963931865.1. NCBI lineage: Eukaryota > Metazoa > Porifera > Demospongiae > Axinellida > Axinellidae > Axinella > Axinella damicornis. The sequence continues at coordinate 7,925,252 of OZ007511.1, forward strand.
CACTGACAATGTACACATCACAAACTGCACTTTTGCTGAGAATGTAGGGACAAGACCAGATCAACATCAGACAACATTCAACTACCGAGGTATTGCAGTGGGCGGACTGGCCATTATATTCACTGGGACCTCAAATTCTACCGTAACAGTTTCAAACTGTGACTTTCTCAACAATACTGCTAGTGTGAATGACCGTAATGCTAACGACCCCAGACCTCAGGGTTATACCCCATTTGGCAATGGTGGAGCAATGGGTATCATTATCAGAGAGGCTTCCACTCATAACAAAGTGGACGTGCAGAACTGCAGATACATTGGAAACTCTGCCAAGTACTCTGGAGGGTCCGTACACGTTTCAATATTACAAAATTCAAAGAACAATTCTCTGGTCATCTCAAACTCAACATTTTGGAATTCCACTGCTGAAGCTAATGGAGGGGCAATTTCAGTGAACATATTTGATGCAGATGAGGAAAACAAAGTTGAAGTAGTGGATACCGATTTCTACAATGGACGAGCGCAGTTTGGAGGTGGAGCTCTGAGTATTGTCATACAGGAAAGCTTGGTTTCGTCAACACGTAGATTGACCAGTAATCCAGTCGTGACGGAGTTGAGGAGGTGTAATTTTGAGGGAAACTATTCTCCCACAGGAGGATCTGCCATGGGGATGGTGTCCAATGCAAGAGTGGATCGGCTGAGCTTCATTGTGAACGTGACTGACTGGTAAGCAGGCTACCAAGAGCATAGCCTCATTCCCAGGCCGTTCTCCTACACGGTCTAGGAACGAGACTTATTAGAGCAAGGCTGTGATTCATGCATAAGAATTATGACCGTATCAAATAATATGAGTAAGTATTGATGGTTAGATAGAGAATAGTAACATGATGATCAAACCGTTTGTTCTTGTCTGGCTGTTCCCTTACTCACTCAAACCTCCTCTCCCACACATGCACAGCAACTTCACACGCAATCGAGCTTCCAACCAGAGTGCAGTTTTCACCTTCCGTCTCCCACTCGTCTTTGTGGGGAAGAACATCTTCCGTGGTAACGAAGGAGGAGCAGTGTACCTCCTGCAGACACGCTTGGATGCAATGGGAACTCTACTGTTTGAGAGTAACACTGCAGTTCTGGGTGGAGCCGTAACCTTTGAGGACTATAGCGTGGTACTTACCTCTCTTCCGTAATACTCCTTCTCTTCCTCACTTTAACTTCTTCATCTGTCGTACAACACAGTTCTTATGCAACTTAGTGTTGATGAGCCCGGCCGCTCATCTCTTGCAAAAACATATGCAATAGAAACCACAGTTATTATTATGTGCTGCTTCTTTCTATTCACTTTAGATCAATCTTCACAGTGGTGCAAATGTTACGTTCAAAGGCAACAAGGGGGATTCAGTGGGCGGAGCCATTCTTGTGGACAACCCAACCCTCACCCAGGATACTGAAGTCCTGTTCAATTCTCTGTGCTTCCTTCAATATGAGTTGGGGGTGGAGAACGCTAAAAGCTTAGTTCCAAAGCAGTGGGAGGTATGTGTTTGGGAATGAGTGCAAAATTTCTGTCATCTTAGTTATGAGTTAAACCATGCACTTTATCTGTGGGCCAATGCCATAACAGATATTCATGACCATTATACTCTCAAGTTATGCATGACAGTGTGAGATTGTGTACTCCCCTTTTATTTTCGTTCTTCCTCCCTGTGTCCTCTCTCCCTCCCTGCACCCTCCTCCCTCTCCCTTTCATCTCCCCCCTACCCTTCCCTATCCCTCCTTCTGCCCCCCCCCCCCCCCCCCCCCCCCCCCCCCTCTTCCTTCTCATTGATTACTCTCCTTCATTTTTCTCCCTCCCTCCTTGACCCCTCCATCCTCCCTTCCAGAACGTTTCAGTGACCTTTGCATCCAATACCGCTGGCCATGCAGGAGCAGCAATCTATGCTGCAGATATTAGTGTGTGCACATTCACCAATTTGGAGTGTGAACCAACCATTGATAACCGCACGCCATATCAGAGGTCCATCTTCCTGCAATCCCCATTCAACCTCAGGTCCGGGCTTAGACTGTACAACATTAGGTGTACTGATTTTATTCTATCAGAGATCCATCTTCCTGCAATCCCCATTCTACCTCAGGTCCGGGCTTAGACTTCATGTTTAGTTTAGCCATCACTCAGGCTGATGCACTTGCCTCTCATGTCTCTTAGGGACAAAATTGTATTTTTATTTTGCACCCATATGCGAGCGAAAGTGTAAAAGTACATGCTAGTACTGTATAATTAATTGTACTCATTGCTACGTATCCACAGAGGCAATCAAGTGACTGAGGCTAAATCGCATAAAGATGGATTTGTCCACAACATTGCTACATCACCTAGCATATTGCAAGTCACACCCAAGGTGAGCATTGTTCTGAGCTGCCCTTCTGTCACTAGCAACAAAAGATATGACAATTGCATGCCACAAATAGGGAGTGCAGTTGTAAAGGTGCTTTAACCATGTATGAAATGATTACCTTGCAACGACTTCAAAGAAGTCTGTACTGGACTCTTGATTATTTACAACCAGGTTTTCTAGACTCTTTAGCAGTAGCTATTTAAGTAGCTATAGTACATGTATTTTCATTGTGTGCCTTGAAGAAGACTAGCACAGCCTATATAGTCGAAACTTTGGCATTGATTATATTTTGATATGTATTATAGTTACCACTGGTTGGATAAGTGTGAACATGAATGATATTATTATTATTGAAAGCAGCCTACCGAGAACTGCACAATCATTCAAAAGAAATCAGATCAATTCTGGCAATATCAATGGGACCGATGGAGATGTGTGGATTCACCCCAAAGTGGTCGGTAAAGACGCGGCAAAGCCATGTCTTGGTCTGGCTATAGAAATGCCTGTATATGTTAGGACTGGATGGGCGATTTCTCCCCTGCATGAATATGAAACAACAGTACTGGTCTGGCCTTGTAGGTCCTCCATTTCTGGCACGGAATGTTATTTCTCAGTCGGTATGGTCAGCCATTGGCTAAGAGCTGGCACTATTGAAAGCTTGTTAATGAGTGGGTGTGGTTAGAGTTACGAATATGCACAAGGTGGCAATTGTGTGAGGTCTGGAGCATGATAAACAAGGAATACAATATGTGTAAGGGATCCATAGCCTGGTTAATTAAAGCACACTCCAGAGGATATATATAGAATGCATATACCTGCATGTATACGCAACGTTTAGACATGCTAATCATTCCATGTTTTGTTGTGTTAATAAATTATATAGTTCACAGATACTATATTGGTTGTTAACTGTGAATAGCTTGATGTAGCTCTATTTTCCACTAAATAATGTAGCGGTCAATGGCTGCCCCAAGTGAAGTGCTGAGTCTGGAAATCGTGGCCCATGATCAGAGTGGGAACCTGCGGGAGTCCATCTGGAATGTTCAGGATGATGATGTGCCAATGGAGGTAATAGTAGAGTGTTGAAACACTACAGTCTGTGGCATACAATTACATGGTGGTCATTCATTTTAACACAATAGTTGCGGGGTTTTGGTATCCGTGATACCATAAGTGAACACTCCATGACATTTCAAGTTGCCAATAGCAGTCAGGCATCATGCAACAGTCAGGTGAAAGGAGATACTCTCACTGGTGACCAGGAGACTCTGGAATTCCTCATTATACAGACCCTCATTGGAGAAGTGGTGAGGCCCTGTTCCAGTAGTAGCATCCACTATCCAGCTACTGGTCATAATACACACAAGTGCTATAGGAAATGCATTAGGTGGAATGCAATCAATACAATAACGATACCACAGCATACATGTATTGCTCACTATAATATATGAGATAGCATGTTATTACACCTGAAACTTATGTAAATGGGAGAATTTTACCTGCAGACCTCAGAATTGTCTACATTTATGAATGTGTGAAGATATTGGTCTAGTGGACAGCCTATATTTTGCTGTGTGCTGGAATGCCTACTCACTACAACTGCATATTTACACAGCTGCAGCTTGTGACATACAGGAAATGTAAAGTAGGCTATGCCAGAAGTGTTTACCCCAGTGGCCTTGCACCTCTGAAATATGCACAGCGTGCTGATTACGTACCTCCTGCTCAAAAGCCAAGGCATTTCAGTACCTATTCAGTACAAACTAAAAGTGATCTAGCACATTCGTATCATATATTATTGCCACATACAGCGGATTGCAAAAGTCTTGCAACAAGGAAAGAAGATTGTCCACAACCACAATAATATGTTTATGATAATTATATTCATAGGGGATAATTTGTTTTGAGCAATCTGCTTTCCCTATTGTGAGACTTTCACAATCTGCTGTAACTATGCCCCCTTCATCCTCTTCCCTCTCCATCGAAGTCAAATGAGACAGATGTTCACATTGACATCACATGCTGCCAACCTGGATACCACTATAATGCTATCAACCACACCTGCGTCTTCAACTCTGACAACCCCCACCTTCTCAGACCAGACGAGCAGCATAGATATCTCTATTTGAAGGTATATCAATCGCATAATTTGTGCATTCAGTGAATACATAATTACATTGTACATATACCACTGGGAGGAAGAGTGGGAAATAATAAATTCAGTAGAGTGATTTTAATCACGTTATAGTTACTCTCTCTCTCCCATTCTCACACACACACATGCAATGTGCACATATACTGTGGCCTTCGATCACACATACACCTGTAGCCTGGCTACTATGCAGGTTTCTTTAATGACACGTCTCTCAATCAGACGTATTTCACTACAGTCCTCTTCCCAACGGTCTTCCAGAAGTGCACCAGAGAAGGAAATCGAACTGGATGCCTGTACCAATACGACATGCCTGATGAGCAGTGTACGGACAACAGGACTGGGTACATGTGTGGCCAGTGCCCCCGGGAGCAGGGGTTGGATCTCACTCTGAGGAATTGCAAAGAGTGTACAGCTTTGGATGCCGTAGTATTGGTTGTGATCTGTGAGTGGATCGATATTGTGCATACCTTACTCCTTCCCAAAAATTCAGCATCCCTGATTTTCGACACCCTTCACACAAGTGGAATAAATGGACTTTAATTTTAGCAAGGGGATTCCTAGAATTTTGTTTCTATTATAGTGCATTTTCGGCACCTGGCCCCACTACTGTTACATAGATCCCATGGTTGACTCTGCGGTATATTTGAATCTCATGCAGGTCTTCTTTTGGTTGTGTTTGTTGTGCTGGTGCTGGTGTTCAACATTGGGTTGCCAAATGAAATGAGGGGCTTCCTCTTTTATGCACAGGTTTGTTGTTGCTATTATAGACCATTTAGAAATGGAGAATCGTACAGCATCATTTATAAGAAATGTGTACCACACATACAAGACTTTATCTCTCACAGGGTTGGTATGTAGTGGGAAATCTATAGCTAGATATATACGACTGTGTACGTCTCCTGAGGCTGATGGAGGCTTCCTCCTAGCCCTCTGCATGATCTATATATCACACGTCCTATAATACTCTTTACATGATACCAATTTTCTGGGTTCCCTCTCCCAAATCACCCTGACTCCTTCCTCAAACTAGCAATACAATTGGTTTTCTCATGCAATGCTGTGCTATAGTATGTCCGTCTGTCATCTGCATTAGGTTGTGGGATTTGTCTACCTTAATGGTGCTCAAAGTGCATCATGGGTGAGTGCTGATCTGCAGCTCAGATAGCAAGCTCCGACCAATGATTTTCATTGTTATACCTATAGCCTTGTTCCCAGGCTCTCCCATGCGACGTAACAGCCATGGTGTCTGATCAATTTAGACGATAGTACAAACGAATGAATTATGAAGAAATAAGGACCCTGCCTACCTGGACCATGAGAATGTGTTTGAGTAAGACTGTTGTGTTTACTACTACATACTACAATACTTCCTTTTGCATGTATTGTACAGGACTTCCATTTGTCTCACCTGCTTGGATTCAGTGTCTACTTACCTTTGTGTCCCTTCACTGCACTTCCTACCCTGTGGGCTGTTGCCTTCGGTTTCCTCCCCGCTGTTCTGGCCACCATCACGGTTGTGGTGTATATCCTCTGGTAGGTGGCATTGTATACATGTCTCACTATGGAGGTATAATCAGCTGCTGTATGTAGCCTGCCTCTCTCTTTCTCCCCTTATCTATAATCTTTTCCTCTTCCCGTCTGCGACATCCCCACACACAGCCACACCCACACATACACATGCACACACACACACACACACACGTCATAATATGTGTATGCCTTTCCTGATTATCAAGGTCAGGAATAATATTATAGTAAAACATTGCATGTGTTTTAAGGTTTGAAGGTCAAGGTCAGGCATCCATGCAGTAACAAACGAAGGTTTAGAGAGTAACATTTCATCCACATACACACACACATACATGCACAGCGCTCGCTTCATCCGCCCACTTAGCCAACGTACTGCCTTCAGTGGGATTTGGCTCATCTTCCTGTTTGTGTACAAATACACGGCCGACACCACCGCCAACATCCTCAAGTGTGTCAAGGTGGAAGGAGAAATTGACAAGAGACACTTGATTCGGCTGGTGAGTAATATACCTCCTTTTTCAGAAGCTGATGAGTATGCACCTATCCCTATCTATCTATCCATCTATCCATCAATCTATCTCTCTATTCCTTACTTAGACTATTCTACCTAATTATAGTCCAGGAGGACAATGGGTCAAATTTCCCTAAACATGTGAAATGATTCCGCCTGGTTGCCTGAAAATGGATTATGTGAACCAAATCTACACCAAGCAACATTCAGCAGCACATAATGAAAGATCAGGCATCTAGCTAAGTGTGCTGACCCTGTGTGGGTGTGGCTATCAAGCATGCCAAGTGCTGGACAGCCGCAGTGTTCCTGTACAGGTGCCTCCCATGCGAGCAGACTCCTTGCGGGGACAAAGAATCTTTAGTATCAGGACATCATTCTAGTCTATGCTTGTTTATTTGCGTCTTTGTTGTGCTGACGCTTGTGATCTTTGAGGCCTTTTGTAAAGAGAAAACACCCAATTTCATTGCCTTCAAGTCAAATAGTCTAATTAAGCGTGGCATGGTGTAGGTGAACTTGTACACTCATGTCCACCTTCCTTCTCTCTATTGTTATTTTGGGGTACTGTGGAACCCATCTCTGGGACCTTGGAAGCTTCCATGACAAGGGGGTGGTCCTTTATAACGAGCAAAAATTACGCACTAAAGTAGTAATTACTTTGAAAAGGTAACCCATGTTTGAGCATGTTTATGTTCCAAAAAACCATGATGTCCTAATATAAAGTGGGCAGAGAATTCCCTTGTCAGCCACAAAAACTGAAACCTCAGGGCTTTCAAAGCCAGCTTCATTGGGTGGCAATTGTCACGGTTGTATATATACATCTCTCAAAATCCATCCCGATACTGAAGCACCATGATTTCATTACTTTCATATCTAGATCTCAAGTCCTTCTGAGGTGTCCATTCTGACTTTATGCTGAAAAAAATCACGCAATTCCACTCCCTTCAGGCCTTCTATTACGATGGAACTCTGACCTGTTTTTCCGGAGAGCACCTGATCCTGGCCATTCCCTCCTGGTTCCTGCTCATACTGGTCGTGTTCATTGTGCCAGGCTTCATCACCCTCATCAGCTTCAAAAGATTCAAGGTAGTTAGTTACTTAGAGACAGTTGTTTTGCTAGTAAGAGTAGTCCTACACATTAAGATTCAAGGTAGTTAGTTACTTAGAGACAGTTGTTTTGCTAGTAAGAGTAGTCCTACACATTAAGATTCAAGGTAGTTAGTTACTTAGAGACAGTTGTTTTGCTAGTAAGAGTAGTCCTACACATTAAGATTCAAGGTAGTTAGTTACTTAGAGACAGTTGTTTTGCTAGTAAGAGCAGTCCTACACATTAAGATTCAAGGTAGTTAGTTACTTAGAGACAGTTGTTTTGCTAGTAAGAGTAGTCCTACACATTAAGATTCAAGGTAGTTAGTTACTTAGAGACAGTTGTTTTGCTAGTAAGAGTAGTCCTACACATTAAGATTCAAGGTAGTTAGTTACTTAGAGACAGTTGTTTTGCTAGTAAGAGCAGTCCTACACATTAAGATTCAAGGTAGTTAGTTACTTAGAGACAGTTGTTTTGCTAGTAAGAGTAGTCCTACACATTAAGATTCAAGGTAGTTAGTTACTTAGAGACAGTTGTTTTGCTAGTAAGAGTAGTCCTACACATTAAGATTCAAGGTAGTTAGTTACTTAGAGACAGTTGTTTTGCTAGTAAGAGTAGTCCTACACATTAAGATTCAAGGTAGTTAGTTACTTAGAGACAGTTGTTTTGCTAGTAAGAGTAGTCCTACACATTAAGATTCAAGGTAGTTAGTTACTTAGAGACAGTTGTTTTGCTAGTAAGAGCAGTCCTACACATTAAGATTCAAGGTAGTTAGTTACTTAGAGACAGTTGTTTTGCTAGTAAGAGTAGTCCTACACATTAAGATTCAAGGTAGTTAGTTACTTAGAGACAGTTGTTTTGCTAGTAAGAGCAGTCCTACACTTTTTCTGTACCTGTGGTAAGCTGTGAATATCAATAAGCTATGAATATATAAGTCAATTGTCAATGTAAGGAAGTTGATTGCACGTTTTCGCGGAAGTGTCCCAAGCACTTTTGTGTGAGGTGCGGAGCTTAATACATTACTTTTGAACCCTGTACAAGAGCTTTAGAACTTTTGCGTGAAGAGGGGGGTGAGTGCTTGATACGTGGCGGGCTAGATACGTATTCTACAGTACAGCATATATATGAAGTAAGCTACACTTACATGACGACTCTCGAGGGACGTAGCCTACTACCATCGCTCTCCGTTCCCGGCCCAAGGCACACACTGTGGCAAAATGGACGGCGCAGCCATCGTTTCTGTCCTCGTGTGTAAGTTGAAGAATCTCGGCACCGACGTGCAGTACGGGACCATACTCCCTTGTAGATATGATAACATCGCTCACAGCATCTTCCATGATCGGGATCCGTTACCACTATAGCGCTAATAAGCGTATACTCATAATAAGCGCATACTTTCTTGCTGCTGCATGCGATAAGCGCATGCGCCTATTAACCAGTCTCTACGGTATCCATCTCAATACTATGCATTAATTCCACTTCTCTCCTACCCCCTTACCCTAGATCACACAGCCATTTACAGATGTTATCACGGATGGTATTGCAATGCGTCGCCGCTGGTGGAGTGGATTTGATGTCATACGAAGGCTCATGTACATTGTTGTGGTCACTGTCGTGGACTTTTCCTATCCTGACTACACTCAGGTATTAGCTGCCAGTAACTTAAAGTCGCTTCATTCGGGGTTGTTTCTTCATGTAAGAGTCACAAAATATATGGCTTCCTCGTGTAAGAGTAAAGAAACACTTTGTCTAGTGTGTCTGCTGTGTCCAGTGTGTCTGCTGTGTCCAGTGTGTCTGCTGTGTCTGCTGTGTCCAGTGTGTCTGAGTGTGTCTGTTGTGTCCAGTGTGTCTGCTGTGTCCAGTGTGTCTGCTGTGTCTGCTGTGTCCAGTGTGCCTGAGTGTGTCTGCTGTGTCCAGTGTGTCTGCTGTGTCCAGTGTGTCTGAGTGTGTCTGCTGTGTCCAGTGTGTCTGAGTGTGTCTGCTGTGTCCAGTGTGTCTGCTGTGTCCAGTGTGTCTGCTGTGTCTGAGTGTGTCTGCCGTGTCCAGTGTGTCTGCTGTGTCTGAGTGTGTCTGCTGTGTCCAGTGTGTCTGCTGTGTCCAGTGTGTCTGCTGTGTCCAGTGTGTCTGCTGTGTCTGCTGTGTCCAGTGTCTGAGTGTGTCTGCTGTGTCCAGTGTGTCTGCTGTGTCCAGGTGTGTCTGCTGTGTCCAGTGTGTCTGCTGTGTCTGCTGTGTCCAGTGTGTCTGAGTGTGTCTGCTGTGTCCAGTGTGTCTGAGTGTGTCTGCTGTGTCCAGTGTGTCTGCTGTGTCCAGTGTGTCTGCTGTGTCTGAGTGTGTCTGCCGTGTCCAGTGTCTGCTGTGTCTGAGTGTGTCTGCCGTGTCCAGTGTGTCTGCTGTGTCTGAGTATGTCTGCTGTGTCCAGTGTGTCCAGTGTGTCTGCTGTGTCCAGTGTGTCTAAGTGTGTCTGCTGTGTCCAGTGTGTCTGCTGTGTCTGAGTGTGTCTGCTGTGTCCAGTGTGTCTGCTGTGTCCAGTGTGTCTGCTGTGTCTGCTGTGTCCACTGTGTCTGCTGTGTCTGAGTGTGTCTGCTGTGTCCAGTGTGTCCAGTGTGTCTGCTGTGTCCAGTGCGTCTGAGTGTGTCTGCTGTGTCTGCTGTGTCTGCTGTGTCCAGTGTGTCTGCTGTGTCTGCTGTGTCTGCTGTGTCCAGTGTGTCTGCTGTGTCTGCTGTGTCTGCTGTGTCCAGTGTGTCTGCTGTGTCTGCTGTGTCCAGTGTGTCTGCTGTGTCCAGTGCGTCTGAGTGTGTCTGCTGTGTCCAGTGTGTCTGCTGTGTCTGCTGTGTCCAGTGTGTCTGCTGTGTCCAGTGTGTCTGCTGTGTCCAGTGTGTCTGCTGTGTCCAGTGTGTCCAGTGTGTCTGCTGTGTCCAGTGCGTCTGAGTGTCTGCTGTGTCTGCTGTGTCTGCTGTGTCCAGTGTGTCTGCTGTGTCTGCTGTGTCTGCTGTGTCTGCTGTGTCTGCTGTGTCTGCTGTGTCCAGTGTGTCTGCTGTGTCCAGTGTGTCTGCTGTGTCCAGTGTGTCTGAGTGTGTCTGCTGTGTCCAGTGTGTCTGCTGTGTCCAGTGTGTCCAGTGTGTCTGCTGTGTCTGCTGTGTCCAGTGTGTCTGAGTGTGTCTGCTGTGTCCAGTGTGTCTGCTGTGTCTGCTGTGTCCAGTGTGTCTGAGTGTGTCTGCTGTGTCCAGTGTGTCTGCTGTGTCTGCTGTGTCCAGTGTGTCTGAGTGTGTCTGCTGTGTCCAGTGTGTCTGCTGTGTCCAGTGTGTCTGCTGTGTCCAGTGTGTCTGCTGTGTCCAGTGTGTCTGCTGTGTCTGCTGTGTCTAGTGTGTCTGAGTGTGTCTGCTGTGTCTGCTGTGTCCAGTGTGTCTGCTGTGTCCAGTGTGTCTGCTGTGTCTGAGTGTGTCTGCTGTGTCCAGTGTGTCTGCTGTGTCTGAGTGTGTCTGCTGTGTCCAGTGTGTCTGCTGTGTCCAGTGTGTCTGCTGTGTCCTGTGTGTCTGCTGTGCCTGCTGTGTCTGCAGTGTCTCAGGTGCTTATGGCATGTTGGTGTCTTGATGCACACACTGCAACTTCAATTACCTACCAGCAAGAAATTTGCAATTGATAGAGGAGAATCTTTATCTGATGGTCAGACTTTGAGACGATAATTGTAATGGAAGTATCCCAGTCCAGTGAATACAAAGACACAAGTACTACATGTATAACCAAACTGTACAACGATATAGTTTATTATTCTTCATCATTGTTCTGTTCATGTCCTCTACCACATTCTGTTGTATTTCGAGAGAAGACCATCCATCAAGTCCAGTCTAAAGTTCAGCACATGCACTCTAGAACGTAACTAGTTATACAAGTTACTGCTGTATACCTTCAACCATACCATTACATCACTATACATATATATTATTATTATATTTAAAACTATTTATAGTAGTTCCTTTTTTCGAGATTTGGGTTATAAGAACAATGCTTATTCGACATCATATCTATCTGGCAAGAAGTTTGAACATTGTATACATCATTAACTGGACAGGGAGGGAGGGGGTGGATAGTATAGCTACTGTGTAATGGAGTCTGACCACTCAAATGAGCTAGCCTGGGTAACCTATTTGATTTTAACAGGGGTAGACACCACATGTACAACGCGGGCACCTGCATCAAGACACCAACATGCCATAAACACCTGAGACACAGCAGACACAGCAGGCTCAGCAGACACACTGGACACAGCAGACACACTGGACACAGCAGACACACTGGACACAGCAGACACACTGGACACAGCAGACACACTGGACACACTGGACACAGCAGACACACTGGACACAGCAGACACACTGGACACAGCAGACACACTGGACACAGCAGACACAGCAGACACACTGGACACAGCAGACACACTGGACACAGCAGACACAGCAGACACACTGGACACAGCAGACACACTGGACACAGCAGACACACTGGACACAGCAGACACACTGGACACAGCAGACACACTGGACACAGCAGACACACTGGACACAGCAGACACACTGGACACAGCAGACACACTGGACACAGCAGACACACTGGACACACTGGACACAGCAGACACACTGGACACAGCAGACACACTGGACACAGCAGACACACTGGACACAGCAGACACACTGGACACAGCAGACACACTGGACACAGCAGACACACTGGACACAGCAGACACACTGACACAGCAGACACACTGGACACAGCAGACACACTGGACACACTGGACACAACAGACACACTCAGACACAGCAGACACACTGGACACAGCAGACACACTGGACACAGCAGACACAGCAGACACACTGGACACAGCAGACACACTGGACACAGCAGACACAGCAGACACACTGGACACAGCAGACACACTGGACACTCTGGACACAGCAGACACACTGGACACAGCAGACACACTGGACACAGCAGACACAGCAGACACAGCAGACACACTGGACACAGCAGACACACTGGACACAGCAGACACACTGGACACAGCAGACACACTCAGACACAGCAGACACACTGGACACAGCAGACACACTGGACACACTGGACACAGCAGACACACTGGACACAGCAGACACACTGGACACAGCAGACACACTGGACACAGCAGACACACTGGACACAGCAGACACACTGACACAGCAGACACACTGGACACAGCAGACACACTGGACACACTGGACACAACAGACACACTCAGACACAGCAGACACACTGGACACAGCAGACACACTGGACACAGCAGACACACTGGACACAGCAGACACAGCAGACACACTGGACACAGCAGACACACTGGACACAGCAGACACAGCAGACACACTGGACACAGCAGACACACTGGACACTCTGGACACAGCAGACACACTGGACACAGCAGACACACTGGACACAGCAGACACAGCAGACACAGCAGACACACTGGACACAGCAGACACACTGGACACAGCAGACACACTGGACACAGCAGACACACTCAGACACAGCAGACACACTGGACACAGCAGACACACTGGACACACTGGACACAGCAGACACACTGGACACAGCAGACACACTGGACACAGCAGACACACTGGACACAGCAGACACACTGGACACAGCAGACACACTGGACACTTCAGACACACTGGACACAGCAGACACACTGGACACAGCAGACACACTGGACACAGCAGACACACTAGACAAAGTGTATCTTTACTCTTACACGAGGAAGCCATATATTTCGTGACTCTTACATGAAGAAACAACCTCATTCGGTCTCACTCACAAAAGAACTGGAGAGGGAGTTATTCCTAGCTATGTGCATAACAAATAAATTTCGATCACATGCAATTGCACTCAAAATAATTATCTTGTGATGTAAATTGGATGTAAGTTATCTGTGGTGGAAATGAGGGTAGTCAGTGGCTAGTCACCCAGGTTGATATGGCTACTGAATGCCCCACGCTTCCCTCCCTCTCACTCACACACACACACACACACACACACACACACCTTTCTGCACATGCAGCTTGCACTTGCCTTCGTCACCCTGATTGTACTAGCAGTGCTGTGTGCTGCCAAACCGTACACAAAGACCATTACAAACTTTATCGAGGCAGCCATTCTGCTTGACTTACTTCTGCTCACCATCCACTTTCTTAATGACAGGGAGTTCAGAAGGATATCCACTCCCTACAGCTCCTATATTCTCTTCCTTCTTCCATTCCTCTATGCAATCCTGTACATCAGCATCAGGATTCTGGGAATGATATGGTGAGGAGCTACATACTAGCAACCGATGTTGTTCCCAGGCCTCCACCACGTACAGCTAAGTTGTTGGTTGCAACACAACAAACAACAAAAGCTCAGGTGCACGTGGAGGCCTCAGATCTTTCAGACTAAGTAATCTAGTACAACAGAAATTGAACAGGTTGATGCCACAATGTGTCTTATTATCTACATAGGAAGAAGTATGTCCCTCTAGATGTTCGGATGTTGGCCAAATATTACACCTCGTCTAGACCCTACAAGTCATGGCCATGGCGCAGCAGCAAGCCGTTGCTCAAGCGGCAGAGCACAGATCTGGAAGCGCTGACAGCACAAGATGCGTTGGAAACAGAGCAACAGATTGCCGGGGGGGAGGAGGACCAAACCCACCTCGAAACTGACTATTCACACTTCAGAGAAGAACTCCTCGAAGACTAGTAATTCGGCCGCTTACTGTTCTTACGTACATTTTAACTACCCCTCTTCATGTTATAATTAAGCATTTTAACCCCCAAGCTTTCATGCCCGATAATGATTCCATCAGTATATATACACCATAGCCACAACAGAATTCCAATGCTCATGCAGTGGGTCTCTATTGAGTGTCCCATTACTCAAGACACTGTGCATTTATTGGATGTACTTGCTTTACTGCTACTTGATGTAATATTAGTGATGCCAACAGCATCCAATTCTGTAAGTGTCAATATAATGTGCATACACTTCACACCCACACTCAGATTCTAGTTACAGGTATGCATGAAGTGCTGAGAACCGGCCTGACTGGATGTCTAACCCACAACTCAAATCCTGGTGTAATCACATGAAAATATTATGAGCATATGGCCCAAAATTTAGACCGCACTCTGGTTCTCGGCCCTTCGATTATTATGGGACTAAACTCTGGTGCTGTTCCAGCCATGCATGCCATGTTTGGCTGCAACAATGTTTTTTACCAAGGAGAGCCTGTGGATGCGGCTAAACATTTTGCTCTTCGTACACTCTGATCATACTACAGTAGCTTGCCTGATAGGTTACTGTATACTACAGTGCATACATGCAGCTGCAGGCAGTGACTGTATATATTAGACTGGCTGTTCAAGGAATTGAGCCATGCAATGGCATGGTGCTCCTCATGCACAAAAAACGTTTTACGACTGCACTCAAGTAAAATGACTCCAATTCCCACACATCATCATCATTCTGCAGAGTTTTCACAATACAATCAAGTTCAGTGGTACAGTTCAGCAAGTGAATGAAACACTAATAAAATTTTCATGATCCAAAACCATACAGCTTAGCTGCAAATGAATTACAGGGGTACAGTTAGAGCAAACTCCCTGAAAGAAATCAGTTCAATCCTCTGGGATTCACCGACTGAAGAAGAGTTCATGCCGCTGAGGTGCTGTGAGGGTAGAGAGAGTTCAGCCATTTATGTATATACTGCAGCATGTGACTGCAAGCAATATAAAATTATTCTGCCAAGAAAAAAATGCAAGATCCCCAAATTCCAGGCACATCGACCACAGATACATGGAAAACTACCGTAACAGAAAAACAGTCCAGTGGACATTCAGTAAAGTCAAGCAGGACACGGCCAATTGATCCATCCATTACCATATACACGAAGCAAGAACCCCACACTGCCACACAATTAATGTGCTCTTACGGTAGCAGCCAGCCGTGGTGATGTCATCACAGCAGGTGCGGAAGTAGTAGCAGGTGACATCACAGTAACAGCCCGAGACAGCCTTGCAGTCACCCTCAGTACAGCACCCACTGTAGCCAGCTGCAGCACAGCCCTGATAGGTGGCACCGACCTGAGCTTCAACCTGAGCCTCGACCTGGACAGCCTGCTGAGCTCTGTTCCACCCCCAGGATGCTGGAAGCATACAAACAAAGTTAGTAGCGTAACGTTAAGGAAACAATAAGCAATCAACCACACAGAGTAGTCAATAAATGTTTTGCTTCATAGTCCCATAACGTGATGCACAGCAACAGCTATAGATCAAACTTTCGGACTTACACCGTCCAGTGCAACCAATTGTATTGATGTCCGGGCAGCAGTTGCTGTAGTGATGGCAGCTCGAGTCACACCAACAGCGCCCTGCAGTAACGTAGCAGGCATTGCCTGGTTTCTTGCAGCACCCATTTGTGAACCCTGCAGCACGACATGTGGTTGAAGGGGCTGGCGAAGGGAGGAGGAGAAAAGGTTAAATGCAGCAGTATCATTCAATACATGCACTGTATAATACCACAGCAAGATAATCAACGAACTCTCACGCACACACTGAAACACACACGGGTTGGCCATAGCCACACACACAAAAGCAACAACAGCTTAATGCATGCAGAGAAGCTGGAAGGCAATCACCCCAATCCCCAAGAAAACAGTGGCTCAAAAAACAAGGAAGGCTCTCATCACTACTGCCAACAAGAACGTGACTTACTTTGTTTAGGGCACACAGTGGCGATGTCTGGGCAGCAGTTGTTGTACTCGTGGCACTGAGAGTCACACCAACAGTTGCCGGCATCCACGTAGCAGCCTCTGTCCGGCCGACTGCAGCATCCACTGAACCCAGCAGCTGCACATGTGGTGGGTTTAGGATTAGGATTGTGGTCCAACCAGTCGTAGAAATCTTCAAGCAGCGTTGGTTCATAGGGTCCTGCAAGGCGCATGTCTTCCGGTGCTGGGTTCTGGTTGGGTCGAGCTTCATTAAGGACCACACCCATTCCTTCCACTGCATGGTTCTCCACGTGACAGTGCATGAACCAGACGCCAGGGTTGTCAGCTACCATTGCGATCACAGCATAGCCACCAGCTGGAGCCATGACGGTGTCTTTGCGAGGAGTACGTGGATCAATCTTTCCAGTAGTTGTGGATGGATATTTGTACTCCTTTCCTGGAGCCCAATTTGTTGACGTACAGACATAGTCATTTCGGTCATTCGGTGCTCCTGTAATAGGATTGTGTACATATCCACATCTGGGAACACCTGCCGGACGATTGCACTTGATGTCATCAGAAAAGCAATCCACAAAACCAGTTGTAGAGTTGATGGGTGGTAGGCCAATCTTAAGCACCCAGAAGCTGTGGCCATGCATGTGCACGGGGTGGCTGAATGTGCCATGTGGTCCAGCTACAGTGTAAACCATCTGATAGGATTTTTGGTAGTCGAGACCTCTCACATGGACACAAGAACAGTTTGGATTGAAGACCGTCAGTCTCACGCCGTTGCACATGTTGGGATTGTCAAGTTCCTTACAGAGTTCTTCATTAACCAGCTGCTGGTAAGCTTCCTCACTTCCAGTCAATGCTGGAGGAACTGATGGAAAGAGAGTGCGACGGCCATTCACGGAACTCAGAGCTCCCACACCTTCAGTGCCAAACTGGAAAAAGATCTCTTCGTCAGGGGTAACCTTTGGAAGCAAGATCTCGGGGGTGGGGATGATAAGCCTAAGGGAATCTACATATATACAGGAGAGTTTGTATGAGGGGTGTATATTCCATGGACAGTTCATTATTTTGCAGGGATGGGATGAGGTGCAGGTGGAGTTGACAGGGATAGAGTGTTCCTTGATGTGCACATAATCCGCTGAAGTTGGTAGGCTAGACCCTGGTAGATTGTAGTGGAGTATTGATTCAGCTGCACGGTCCAGTAGCAGGCGGTAGGGCGCTGGTTCTGTAGGTGTGGTGTTCTCCTCAACATCAATTTCTTGTGCCTCACTTCGCATCCAGAAGTTACACTTGCTTGGGCTAGACTTGGTGATGAGTAGGAAGTCGTATCGCTCTCCCGACTGAAGGGCAATATAGTCCACAGGGACAGGGTCAACCCAGTACCCATCTGTCCCCACAACCCAGAGTTGATGCTCATCTATTGAGAATCGGAACACATAGTTATTGATGGCTCCGATCAGACGGAAGCGGTACACTTGGGCTGGGTCTACACTGAAAATATGAAGACGTGATTTCAGATATGGATATTCATTACCGGGATGTTTGCCTTTTCCATTGATCAGCGCAGACCAGAATGGATAATTTCCGGCCTCTTTTCCGTCTGGTCCAATTGTGAAAGGTTCAGGGTTATCATCAGCGCCTGGAGGTGCAAGTCCAGAATTGCTGTAGAACCAGATGGCACTTTCAAGCAATGAGTAGGCATCGACTGCTGGTTCTCGATACCAGTCAGCTATGGTCACTGTGTGCTCAGCTGGTTTGTCCTGGTACTGCTTCAGCTCAGTGGGCAGGGCCTGCCTAATCTGATTCACCACGGCTGGTCTCTCTTTGACAATCAGTGCTCCAAACAGACCATCCGATCGCTGGACTCCAGTGTGAGAGTGGTACCAGTGGGTACCGGAGGGGCTTGCCTTGAAGATGTAGCGGAAAGACTTCTGTGGATCAATTGCATGTTGTGTAATGTGGTGGACACCGTCCATAAAGTACGTGTTGTACTGATACATGCCATGCCAGTGAATAGATGTGGTCTCCATTTGGAGGTGATTGTTCACATTTGCTACCACAGTCTGGTCTGTCGATACGATCAAGGATGGGCCAGGGACCTGTCCATTCACTCCAACAAAAGACTTGAAGGTGGTCCCATCAAACGTGTACGTCGGGGTACAATGACTAAGGTCGTCTTCACCAGCCATAGTACAACAGGGATGAGTTGGTCCTGGGTGTCCAACCAGCTTGCCATTGTCATCAAAGTAGTAAATACGGGCTGTTTGAATTAGTTCACCATAAGTAGGATCAATGAAGTATCGGGCAAAGCTGTGGAACAGAGCGATCGATATGTTGAAGACGCACACATCGGCATCTTCCCGACATTCACAGGCGGTTGTCGTAGCATTGCATGGGACATTGTGAATATCGAGGGTGGATACATCAACTGCAGCAGAGACCCAAGCAGTTGGGAGGAGGAGGGCAAGGAGGAAGAAGGTAGGAGTCATGGTGCCTGCTACACTCCTGTGGAGAGACGAAGGTTTACTCTGTTCAATACATCAGCTGATATTGTTTAGTGTGTGTGCATGTAACAGGAGTGACTCCAGGTGAGAAACACAGCAAGGCCAGTATGTTTTCAGATCACATTGTAGCACGTCTTCAACCATATCACTTCAAAGCACATATTGCTCTGTGTGGGCTCGTATATGCACATGCACATACATACGTCAGTGCTCTTGACTTGGTCCTTGCTGCGTTGGAAATATTCACCATCAGCGCTAACATTTAACCGGGCGAAATATCGGCACCAATATGTATGGTCGGACAACGCGAAAGTATAGGCTCGAAATGTACGGCCGCATATACCATCTACCAGAGACAAGTAAGCAGCATCGAAGTAGGTCGTACACGAGGTGCAGCTTATATCCAACGCCTGAGCTTTCCGTCGCCCTTCGTCTTGATCCCTTCTGAGGCAGTAGTTCTTTGATGGCGCTTCCGTACTCTGCCATATATATGGAGGAAACGGTTCACTTTCGCGCGAGACGATCGAGCGATGAATGCAACAAAGTTTCACCCACCGCAACACTCAAGTGCAGTAGCTATGTTCGTTCACAAGCAATTCCATATAATTAGCTTACGTCAAATCAGACACGCACAAGTGAAACAGAGCAGCGATTACACAAAGCATGCGAATATAATTATACAGACTATTGCACTCACCAACAACCTCCGCTGTGAATCGCTCGGCGCTTGTCGCAGCAGGTGCAGGCACAGTAGCACAGGTACGGACGGATCTTGATTGCGTTCACAGGAACAAAACGGCGGCAGGCAGCTATAGGCTTATAGCTGAAATTTGGACAAGCCTACGAAGGCGCGCTATTTATAGGCGTCTGTATAGCTATGTAGCAACTGAAATGCGAACCAAAAATGCAACGCATGTAATGATGAGGGTGAAAAAGGCCTGCCTGCGCAGGCATCGCATAACTCATACAATCATAGATAATAGAGCATTATCTATGATACAATACAGGACTAATTCTGCATGCATGGTCTGGGGGGGGGGGGGGGGGGGGGGTAACACGAAGCAGATTAAGAAGATCGAAAGCACAGGTCATTTAGCCGAAAAAGAGACCATCACAATATTCTTCAAGTATCAATCAAACTTTTTTTTGTCACCTGCCAGGAGCAGCCAGCTCATGAGAGCTTATGAGACATGTGAATTTACAAAAACACACCAATAATGATAACGGAAACGGCACAGTACAGTAAACGAAGACTTAGATATATAGAGGAACTTCAGCATGTAACTATATTAGTGCACTAATCTTGGCAGTTAACGTTAGCTAATTGCAGTCCTACAGATTATGCCAGTGACAGCACACTCGCCAAAATAAATGCAGGAGGAGTTTACAAATAAATACAAAGGATCCACCCATAATTAATACAGCATACACTCTTTGGTCCAAGGGCGCGCATGTCCATGTAGGAAGTAGTCATGCCAACAGGGGAACAATGAGCTCCTGTGGTACTAGGCAATTGAAGTTCACCTTCCAACTCTGTAGCCACACATTCAAACAACTTGCAGAATCATGTAGCCACAAACAGCAGGGCAAAGAGAAAATCAATATTTATAGCCATGCACTACTCAGGCTGTGTCACCATGCAGAGGATAAAGGTTGGCTGCCTTCCTGTCTCTTTCTGCGGTTCAGCACTTCGGAAGGTTCAGTCAATACCATTAATTAACTATAACATCATGCAAACTGTATTCACTGGCCATGTCCAAACCATCAGTGTATAAAACCATTTTATGTTGT
>OZ007511.1:7946195-7996336 GCA_963931865.1 Axinella damicornis
CTCATGCTCTTCGTACTAGAGATTTTTGGCTAGAAAATTTCAGCATACACTTCCAAGACATTTTGCACGGCGTGCGCACGAGTATCCCGTAACCTTTACTGTGTAGATGTACTTACATATACTAGCATTTTGCTAAATGTGTATCTTATGCCATTGTATCAATGTATCTGTGTCAATGGTTTAAAAAATGCGTGAGTAATCCGGCGCTGGACAGCTCTCTTTGCAGAGTTGCTGCTCCCCGATTGCGTCCGCTTCAACTGCTGCTCTCCGATTGCGTCCGCTTCGACTGCTGCTCCCCGATTGCGTCCGTTTGTAGCCCTGGAAGATTCCACAATGTTCTCGAACATTAATGGTCGAGAACATTGTGGAATCTACTCTTCGCGGAGTTCGAGATTCAGTAAATCGAATTACGAAGGTTGGGTGTCACCAGTCTATTCCCGCCCTACGAACATCCCACTTCCGTCACATCTTGATAGCTGCTGCTGCTTGCGTGGTCGTGTCAGTGAAATGTAGGCGTGGTCTTAGTTCGTTGCTACGTATAATTTCAGCTGTTGCTAGCTATGTATCAGTGCGCTATTGCACATTTTGCACGCTTATTGGATACTTGTGCGCGTGCCTTGCGAAATGTATTGGAAGTGCATGCTGAATTTTTGTAGCCAAAAATTACCTGTACGAAGAGTGTGAGCAACATTATTCTGGCAGTGAAGGTGCACTGTCACAAGCTGCAGGGCATGACGGAAGCTTTTATGAATACACTTTACATATAGCCATCCAAAGCGAGCAGTTCAGTTCACCAAAATGCGGTATTATCTGCTTTCTCAAGCGACACAGCAGATAAATTTGCCAAGGACTATGCTATCAAATAAGCTTCCGTCATGCCGTTTATATGCCCTTGATGACTATTTTAACACTATTAGCATGCTATTACAATTTATTGGCATTGTTTATGGTACAAGTAGGTACTACAGGATTAATCCACTAAATTTGAACCAGTTGTGGTTTTACATGGCATTGTTATGAGTAGAGAACATCGAGTTGAACTAGCCTCGTTCCCAGGCCTTCTCACCCCAGCGTTTGTCGCTTGTGCAGTACTAATGCGGAGAAGGCCTGGGAACGAGGCTAGACTTGACCCTCATATCCATTGTAGCATTTTACCGCTCTTTCCCCCATCACATTCTTATTGTGCATATGTACTATATAGGTGATAAAGCTGATCAGGTTCAGGGTGGAACGTATCACTC
Source organism: Axinella damicornis (assembly GCA_963931865.1). NCBI lineage: Eukaryota > Metazoa > Porifera > Demospongiae > Axinellida > Axinellidae > Axinella > Axinella damicornis. The sequence continues at coordinate 7,947,437 of OZ007511.1, forward strand.
ATTTCCAGGACAAGCGTGGACGCTGACTTGCACCATTTATGTCAATGATGTTCCACAGCCAACAGCAGCTCAAAATCAGTTTCTGTCCGCCCAAGCTCTAAACTGGGAGAGCTACATCATCGCTGCTGGAGGGAGCAGTAGCAGTTTATTGCCAACAGTGCTTAATTCCAATCCAATGCATTTCTTTGTCATACAATCTTCTAATAACGGCCAAGAGCTAACGTTTCAGATTTTATCAACAATGGAAGTCAGTTCAGGTCCATTTGCTGGAACAACAGGAGAAGATACGCTTACTCTCGTCTTAGATCCCACTAACTCATGTCATCTAGTGAATCCGATAGCTGCTTCTACCTCTATTGAATTGAGGGGCCAACGCTATTGGCTAAGTTCAGGTAGTGTATCAAAAGAAGTACCAGGAATAACCTGGACCGATAACTTGACATTCAACACAAATGGAACTTTTGGCATCATTCAAATTGTGCAAGGTTCGCTTAGTTACGGCAATTCTGTGACAGGACAAGAGCAGCATTTAGCACAGTATGACAACAGTTTAGATTGCCCCACTGCCGGCCAGTTCTTCTATCCACAAACGGAGTCAGCGGCAGTAGCTAACGTCCCATTCCCGGTAAAATTTCAAGATACGCCACAACTCATCTGCCCTGAAAATCCTGGCACTGGTCCAGGGCAATTTGACACCGTAGATGCTGAGCTCAATTATCGTGCATACCCTGTGTTCCAGATGGCGCAGGGTCCAGGAAACTACTTTCCATTAACTCATGCTCCAATCACGTGGAGTTGGAGTGCAGTAGCCGACTTTGTAAATGGGCGATGGGAAGTAGCACCTGGATCTGGGATTACTGGTCCTACTTTGACAACAGATACGAATGTCCATTATCCACTATGGACGAACCGAGCCAATGAATCAGAAGCTGTAAAGGAAGGCATTTATCGGAAATTTTTCATGCATTAGCCATGGACCAATAAATATAGTGTTGTGTTACTCATACATGTGTGTATGGCTTCAGTGTAATACTGCAGCTTTTATTATATAGGTGTGCCTGCATGCTTATGACTCCATTTGTAACTAGGGCATTGTATTAGTTTTTGATATGATTGTGTGATTACCTTTATCATTAGTTTTGTGATGTACGCGAATCGAGTTGCTGATCTGGCGCAGCATCGATCCTCATACATCTAGAACGCGCAGGACGTAGCACGAAGGTGCCACGAGAGCCCATCCTGATAACTGAAAAATGAAGGCGAAATTTTTTTTTACCCGCTTCGCGCGGACTGATCGGCGCTACGCGCCTCTATGCACGGCTTCCCCCCCCAATTGTAAATACGTGCCGCCGCCCCTGACTGGACTGGACTGGACTCACCCAAAATCTGTTTTTCAGTGTAGGAGAGAAGCTAAGCATACTTATTTATTCACTAAAGTTGCTAGCTTCCTGCTTAGTCTCTATTCGACACGGTGGAATTATTCAGCCGTGCGCGAATAGTCTGGTACCGAGACTTCATGCTTTCTGCGATTCGGGCGCGGTACCGGTAGAGGTAAAAGGTCACGTGCATAAGCTTCATTAGAAGAGCATTTATTTACTGCAGAAATCGAACTTCAGCTTTTTGCCGAAGCATTGCTGAAGCTCATTAAATTAGCACGTGACCTTTGACCTCTACCGCTCGAGGAAGGCGGGAATGAATCAAGACGCCCGTTCCCTGACCAAGGTACTCTAGAGTGTTGAGCTCTCGGCATTACAGGCCCCGCCCATTATTTGGCTGGTTTGGTTGCTTGAGCGGGCCGGGAGCGTGGAAAAGCATACTTAGTTTTGGAGGGGGTAGGTTGACCTTTTGGAAACTGGCCTTGGCTTTTGTCGGTACTTTTAGTTGGTGTGCACGGATTCAGCCTGCAACTGAGGAGAGCCAGGGTAAAATTGGTAATGGGGTCAGAGTGTGGGTGGGGCCTTGGAGAGGTCCAAAGTTTCAGTTTCGTAGATGGCCTTAAGATTGAGTGTTTAAGCCCACAAAGGGCTTAAAAATTCAATCACCCGACGCGAAGGCAGATAACAGAGCAGGTGCTGCTCGTAGTAATGACTGCTTGCACTTCCTGTTATCCCTGAGCCCCCATTGGTTGAAGCATGGATAATAGAGCACGGGGAACTGGATTGGAAACGCGCGCGCCACCCTATTCTTAATGTATGGAATGTCGGCACGGCCTTTGATTGAATGCGGGTTTCGCTGGTTTTTTGTTGTCCCTCTGGTGCCGCACAGGGACTGTTCTGGGGCTTACCTCTTGTACCGTCGGATCGACCTTCAACCGGTGTATGCCCAAAGCGGTAAGTTTTGCTCCTGAGTCGTAGATAAAAGCATGCTTGGGCTACCTCAAAAAACGGACATATCGAAATTGTGATACCCGTGTACTGTTGCACTTACCAGTCGTTACTCAGGACCGTCAGGAGTGAAATTTGCCGCTTTGGGCATACACCAGTTCAAGACGGATCGAACGATACGAAAGGTAAGCCTCAGAACGGTTTCCGTGTGGCACCAGAGGGGCAAACTTGAGCGAAACCCGCATTTAATCCCGTAAATGCGCGTTTCCAATCCAGTTCCGTGCTCTATTATCCATGGTTGAAGTGTGGTATCGTCACATGCATTCAAGGAACTATGGATGAGGTAGTTCCTGTACATCACCGTATACCACCCCCGTAGCATTTCAAAAAGTTTCTGAGACCATAGCCTGCACTGACCTCCGAGGTTGAAATAACATACGGTCATCGGTCGATTTCTGTGCATTTAGCTAAAATGACCGCACACTAATGCACTTGTTCAGTAGGCGTGACCGATCAACATGCATGAACTGAACCGGACCGACCATACTGGTGGCTGCAGTCCTGAGTGCTAACACTAACTTACTATAAGAAGCAATTGATTGCAGTGGGATATTTCACATCACGCATACTTAGTCTATATTATTGGAACTGATAGTGTGACTGCAGCAATGGCAACTTCCTTCCCCAAGCCCTGATCTCGAATTCTCTGTACAGTGGGTATAGTGCGTATGTGTGTGTGGAGTGTGCATGTGAGTGTGTGTCCAACGTCATATGTATGGCCATTACTCCCAGCCCGCAACTTGTTTTCAAGCCAGTGCTGGTTCCTCGATCCCTTTCTCCTCTCCCATGAAGTGGGCTAGTGTCATCTTATATGCCATATATAGCTCTCCTATTTCTCTTCCATTCTCCCCCTCCACTGTTCCTTTCCCCTCCCTCTCTCTGGGAATATGGTGAAACACACAGCAGGTGTTAGGCCAAGAGTTATTCCACGCAAAGCATGGGAGTTTTCAGCCTGTTTTCAGCTGTCAAGATGCTACTCACATAGCATCTCACTACATTGAACCCCATGCACTAGCACCATGTATACTGGTTCTCTCAATGCAGGCTGAGATTGAGTACACTGCTAGCTCGCTTATCAGTGCGATCACAAATTGTCCCAACACATTGGGCAGTCCAGGCTGCTTCTGCTGTCCTGTGTCTGATGGCCCTGTTCCTGGTGGAGGGTGAGCCTCTGCTGTCCCATGTCTGATGGCCCTGTTCCTGGTGGAGGGTGAGCCTCTGCTGTCCCATGTCTGATGCTGGTGGAGGGTGAGCCTCAGTTTATATTCTTCATGCAGAATCAGGATCCCCACATGTGCACCCTGAGTGTGCCTCAGGAGGAGAGAGTGTGCCTCAGGAGGAGGGTGCAGCAGGGAGGGAGGAACCACAAGTAGTTTAATTTCAGAGTTGTTACAGTTGCATGTGTTTACATTTCATGGAGTTGCCAAACCTCTAGAGATCATGTGAAAAACTAATTGGCTTGCACTACATTAGATTTCTTGTGCTAAATTGGATCTTGCGTAGAATTGGAATAAAGACGGTAACTTTGCTGGATAGTTAGATCAAGGGTCTCTCTCCCATAATAATCTCAGTCCGCCACAGTCCTGCATAATAGTTATCTGGACAATATCTCTTTGGCCATTCCACACATGCATCAGGGAGTGCTCAATGAAGAAGAGCAGCCAGGAGATGTCTACTGCCACAAAACATCCTTTGAAGTAGGAGGGAGGAATTAAGGCGTCGAACAATGACTGACTTGCTGAACTTGCATGACTATGTGGTAAATTGTGGTAGAGTATGTACAAGTACTCATAATCTGCCAAAATTCTTGTTAGAGCCACTTGATAATGCATGACCAGCTAGTTTCAGCCTTGTGGGCCTCATCAGGTACATGGCACAAAACTGCAGTGGCAGTAATGTTAGAAACAGGGTGTGGTCAGGTTGTAAATTAGAACGGGGCTAATTGTCGACTGTCATGCAACTTTTCTCAGCCTCTCGAGTTGATCTCTCGTCTGTGAGCTATGTAGACGCTATAGTAATAATTATCTGAATTCTGACAGTTCTACGTATTCTGAACTAATCCTTCAACAAGGCCTTCACTGCTCAAACTGCTTGGACAGACAGACTGACAGACAAACCGATCACTACACCTGCTGCGTGCATGCGCACGGGTAAATACTACTGCCTTCGGCTACTTACCTCGAAAGATTTCACCCGTCTGTCTTGGTCCATGGTTCTAACTGCCTTCAGAAGTTTGCTTCCGCGATCACGGGCTTGGGCTGCAGCGCTGGTATATAAAAGAGCTCAGTGATCTTCCAGGATCAGGAACACCATCGACAGGTTTCTGGTAGCACAGCAGAGCCATACTTGTACTTTGATTCACAAAAACTCACACATTAAGTATAAATTATTCGATGTTGAAAAAAATGGTTTTAATTTTTGTCGTAATGCAGTATCGACGAAAATTAATTACGGCAAAAATTTCCCGATCTACGGTATGGTGTGTGACATCAAGTTCCTACTATACATATAGAAACAAGCATGCAAGGTCAATCAGTCTATATCTTCAGTATATATCTTCAGTTCAGTGTTGGCTGCAGATGATAGTTGCCTGCATGTAGCACGTCTTGGTGATGCTGGTGCAAGTAGCTATAGCGGTGGATCCACGGATGCAGATCATGCAGCTCCCTCAGAGAAGTCATATTACTGTGAAGACATGAAACATCAAAGCACTGGCCCTTCCAGATTCTATGTTTCTTATTACAACTGTGGGGATTTGTGCACTTCAGTTAAGGTAGTAAACATGGGTACCGCAATCTCCGAAACCAAGTTGATGGATAAATGGGCAGCATCAAAGCGTACACAAGTTTCAGCAATACTTTGCATCAAACTGCTCCCTCTGCTTGAAAATGCCCTAAAACTCAATTTTAAGGCCCTCTACGAAACTGAAAATTTGGACCCTCTCCAAGGCCCCACCCACACTCTGACCCCATCATCAATACACACACAAAACAGGCCCCAAAACTACGGATGGATTTACCACCTGCTCTCCTCACTTGCAGGCTACAGCCCAAAACTCACTGCCACCCTCAAAAACAGAGGTTTGGCTACCCTAGGCTTTCAAAAAAAATTCCACGCACACCAACTAAAACCGACTCAAGCCAAGGCCAGTTTCCAAAAGGTCAACCTACCCCCTGCAAAAATAGGGATGCTTTTCCACGTTCACCTCTCGGTTACCGAGTTTTGGCCACACATCTACTCCCTCTCACCAGCCCAGTCCAGCTACCAAACCAGCCAAATTCGCCCTAACACGAAAATGGGCGGGGCCTGTAATGCCGAAAGGTCAACTCTCTAGAGTACCTTGGCCAGGGAGCTGTCGGAGGCTGTTCACTTTCCAGGCTGTTCTTCGGCCACTTCAGCAGACCCACAAACATTCCTGCTCACTCCACCTAGCTATTCACACACAGATAGCCCATCGCCACATTCAATCAGCTAGAATTCAAAAAAATCTTCAAAGTACCGCACGGCCACATCAGAGTACCGATTTGAAACTCGAAAGGGCCGCTAGCCGCATCAAAGAAAGAAGCCCCCCTTGTTTATTCCGGTTGCCGCCATGGGAAAACGTAAACAGATGAATAACTCTAAATAACCGTATGCAAGTGACGTCATCTCATTAATTATTCATGAGCAAAATTGCGCGATTTCGCCGATGCCGTGCTTCCTACCTTAACCCAAACCCGTAACTAAAACTCATGAATATTCCAGCTTACTAGCCTTCACTTCAACCCAAACCACACTACATGGGAACTGAAAGCACATCACTAATGATATTCATGAGAGTCAACACAAGCCAAACTTCCCTCCAAACAGCAAACTAAAGGCAATCTTGCTCACAATTGCTACACACGGCTACCTGAAAATGGCTCATTACTTATTCATGAAGCTGACAGACAAGCTGAATCTCAGCCAAAGCTGAAGGCTTTAATGAGATTCATTGACGTCAATTTGGACAACAATACCAGTCATGAGTCCCAATTTAGGGCTAATGATATTCATGATCCCTGGTTGTCAGGGTTAGGAGAGAGTGGAGTCTCAGGGTGAATTTACGAATAGTGCATCACACAACACACAATGCTTTCAACCCCATGCTACACCACCAAAGATCTGACAGGTGGTCACTAATGATATTCATGAGCATCAACATAAGCCAACCCTCCCATTGGACAGCTGACTAAAGTCCAACAAGCTCACGAGCACAGCATGGAGCTATCTAATCCCAACTCATTATTATTCATGAGCAGACAGAAAGACTGGGTTCTATCCCATGCCCACTGGGTTTTAATGAGATTCATAGGCACACAAAGGTTAGTGGGATCACCCTAACCCGGATCAGGGTTAATGATATTCATAGGGCTAGGATCTACAGAGTTAGGCCAAACTCCAGTGTTAGGATTTGTCATTGCACTAGCCTAATTAAAGCCTTCAGATGGCCCTTAAGGTAGTAAACATGGGTACCGCAATCTCCGAAACCAAGTTGATGGATAAATGGGCAGCATCAAAGCGTACACAAGTTTCAGCAATACTTTGCATCAAACTGCTCCCTCTGCTTGAAAATGCCCTAAAACTCAATTTTAAGGCCCTCTACGAAACTGAAAATTTGGACCCTCTCCAAGGCCCCACCCACACTCTGACCCCATCATCAATACACACACAAAACAGGCCCCAAAACTACGGATGGATTTACCACCTGCTCTCCTCACTTGCAGGCTACAGCCCAAAACTCACTGCCACCCTCAAAAACAGAGGTTTGGCTACCCTAGGCTTTCAAAAAAAATTCCACGCACACCAACTAAAACCGACTCAAGCCAAGGCCAGTTTCCAAAAGGTCAACCTACCCCCTGCAAAAATAGGGATGCTTTTCCACGTTCACCTCTCGGTTACCGAGTTTTGGCCACACATCTACTCCCTCTCACCAGCCCAGTCCAGCTACCAAACCAGCCAAATTCGCCCTAACACGAAAATGGGCGGGGCCTGTAATGCCGAAAGGTCAACTCTCTAGAGTACCTTGGCCAGGGAGCTGTCGGAGGCTGTTCACTTTCCAGGCTGTTCTTCGGCCACTTCAGCAGACCCACAAACATTCCTGCTCACTCCACCTAGCTATTCACACACAGATAGCCCATCGCCACATTCAATCAGCTAGAATAGCTTCAAACAAATCTTCAAAGTACCGCACGGCCACATCAGAGTACCGATTTGAAACTCGAAAGGGCCGCTAGCCGCATCAAAGAAAGAAGCCCCCCTTGTTTATTCCGGTTGCCGCCATGGGAAAACGTAAACAGATGAATAACTCTAAATAACCGTATGCAAGTGACGTCATCTCATTAATTATTCATGAGCAAAATTGCGCGATTTCGCCGATGCCGTGCTTCCTACCTTAAGTGGAACCCACTTCCAGAATAGCCACACTTCTGGGAAAGTCCCTAATGAGAAGTGGCCTAACGTTTTGAGAAGAGTGTTTCATTGTTAGCCACTTGGACCACTTACCTCAAGTAGCCATACCATTATTATGCAGTGGCTATATCATCCATTGCCACAATCCAATACTCTGTCAGGAACATCAAAGCACTAATGCTATATCATTGAGAGGGTATAGTGTCCAGTATTACCGCACAACTATTTTGTTCGCTCCCAACCTGACTATACATGAAGCACACTACCAGCTGTATTAGTGTGACCTGTTCTTGCAGGTATGCACTGAGCACATACACTACTTTATTAATGTGACATGTTTCCTGCAGGTATGCACAACTAATGCTGCATGGTTGCAATATGCTGTGGGAGGACATCAATGAGGTATGTGTGCTATATATAGTTGTCTCACACTTCTTAAGGTTATATACGGGATACTTGTGGGCGCGCCGTGCGAAATGTATTGGAAAATGTATACCTTAATTTCTCTAACCAAAAGTCTCTTGTATGAAGAGCGTGAGCAACTTGATTCTAGCGGTGGAGGTGTGCTGTCACAGGGCGCAGGGCATGATGGAACCTTTTTTTGATTGCATAATCCTTGGCAAATTTATCGGCCATCTCGCCCGAAAAAGATGGCATTTTGGTGAACTGAACTGCTCATTTTTGCATGGCTATACAGCGTATCCGTAAAAACTTCCGTCATGCCCTGCACCTTGTGACAGCGCACCTCCACCACCAGAATGTTGCTCACGCAAGAGATTTTTGGTTAGAGAAATTAAATATACTTTTCCTATACATTTCACACAGCCCGCGCACGAGTATCCAGTAACCTTAATTCAGACTGTTGAGAGAAAACGCCCCTTTCCTTGATATCACAGTCATCCTAACGTCAACATTGATCTGTACACAAATTAAGCCTTCAGACCCTCGCCGATACCACTCCCCAATGAGATTGTTGAGAGAAAACGCCCCTTTCCTTGATATCACAGTCATCGTAATGTCAACATTGATCTGTACACAAATTAAGCCTTCAGACACTCACCGATACCACTCCCAAATGAGTTCTCAGGATTAGTAAACTTATGTACACTGCAAGAGGGAGCGTTCTCATCTCATTTAATGTCATGGTCAATCATCTTTGCGGAGAAGCCAAATGAGTTTTCATCGCCTAGCTGTTTTGAAGGGCATCCTTGGTATATTGCCTTGGTTTGTAGTAACATTTTAACTTCAAAAGGATGTGTGTGTAATCTGTAGACTCAGTAGACTCGATATTCAGGGATAGAGCAGACACGAATAATATAATTATGTTAATACAAAAAATCTTCAAAATCTCTCGAAATCTAAAAAAAAAAAAGCATATAAGACTTTATGACAATTTACAATTCATCTTCGAGTGTTTTCCTGGCCAAGAAGACTCCCAGTGTCATGAAAAACCGTCGTGAAAGTACCACATCAAGTATGCTGCTAAAGTCGCAAAATTGGTGCTTCTTCTTTCATCAGACGGGCTAGTTCAAATTTGGCTGACTCCCTCATGACGGTGTTTGCACAAAACTGCATCAAGTTCGAGGTCTGATGAGGCGCTTGAAACTACCCACTCAATACTATGGCTTCATCTGTGGCACCATTTTCTTCATTTTTGCACTTGCGTAGAGAGCAACTTTGAACTCAAAATTGTGTACTGTGTGTGGAGTGAATGCTATCAAGTATGCTGCTACAAAAATGAGTGTAAGCAAGTGTAAAATAGAAATGTATGGAAATGTAGGGACTGCAAATCAGCAAAAAGTAAGAAAACAAGCAGGGCCGATGATGGCATAACACAGTTCAGTATACAACACCCTACATATTTTTCTCATTTTACATGTATTATGTGCACGGAAAGATATGAAAGATGTGAGGGAAGTACAATGTGCATGAAACGTGAGGTTTCCATACATAGCAGACTACTATAGTTTAGAAGCATGTGTTTTATTCCTGTGTACGTATTTTGTGTTCCAGACATGAAACCCGGGATGGCACAACTGGTGAAGCTGAAGACTACGAAGGGAGAGAGGGTTAACATCATTGAATCGATTGCTCCTGTCTGGAGGAAGGTTGGGTTCCTTGATGAAATGGGACAAAAGGTTGAAGCAGAGCACAAACAGAATGGTCGCGACTTTTGCTGCCAGGAGATTTTCAAGCTATGGTTGGACAGTCAAAAAGCCACTTGGGGAAATCTGATTGAACTGTTAGTTGACTCAGAACGAAAACAACTTGCTGAACAGGTTAAAAATGCACTAGATTTGTAGATGCATGCTATTGAGCTCTTCCTATTGTATCTGGTGTCCTTAATTAAGTTTGTCAATGTTATTAAACACTTTGTTGTCACAACTTCAATACACTGTAAACATCTCATTTTGAAACAAGAATTTTGAACCAAGATTCCTGTGTCATACATAATAATGGTAGTGCATTGGATTGTTAATTAAACCCTTTAACTACGAATTTCTTTCCCATTTTTCATGCATTCAGCGCACAGCACCTTCGTAGGAGCTCCTCTCGATCTCACGCAACATTTGCTCCTCAGCGGCCAGACTTGGTGCGGCTAGCACACATGGAGAGACCCCTCTGGCAATACCATTAATAATATTCATGACCACCCACAAGCCCAGCAATTGGAGGTCAAAGGTGGGTGTCAGCCGGATTGTCACCCATGATCTTCCTAAACTTAATTGGACCAGATCTGACTGCTGGTACATCATACACCATCAATATCTGCATGACATTATTGTTTCTTGAGGACTGCCCTCATGCAGTTGGTCTATGAATCTCAAAAACTCTGTGGGGGCTGTGACCCCTTCCCCCGCATGCAAACCAAGGGGGGATAAAATCGGAGGGAAGCTAGTTGTTGGTTATAGATACTACTGACTGACAATAGCTGCATTTCAGCAAGGAGTCCACATGCAACTGACTTCCATATGCATGCAGGAATTACTTTTCTGCAGGAACAGAAGCTGCAGCATATAATATACATTTTGCACAACAAACAAATCCAGTAGGAATTAACTCATCGTTGAGTTTAAGATTTCTGATATCCCCTTATGTTATAGTGACGTAATCATACACCTCCGCAGAAAAGCTTGAGGAGAGTGCAGTTCCCAAGTCAACAAAGTTCACCTTTCCAGCAAGGATTGTCTGGTCTAGGTACACAGACACTTGGTCTCGAAGTCCAGATATATATGTTGACCACTCTCACCTCAATCCAAATTTGGTGTAGAGCCTATATACGATTTTCAAATGATGACAAGATGAGGTGGGGTTGAAGAAATACCTTGTACCTCTCTGGCCTTTTGCAGCAGTTTTCAGTGTTAAAGTAAAAAAATTGTAGCTGGGTCTTATGCTGAAATGTCTGTTTGTGCTGAGCGTGCAGGAAAGAATTTGAATTCAGTTTGTGTTTATAATGATAGCATAAAGGGTTAAAGAAACATCTCATACTTCCTGCCACTTTTGATTGAGGCCAACAAGCTGTAAGCTACCACCCTAGCTTCATTCCCAGGCCTTCTCCTGTTCCGATATATCTTGACCACAAACAAGTATAATTATGCAGTCAAGGAAGCAGATCGGAAGAGGTCCTGCAGATGACGCTACTTCCATGTTAAGTTACAAATTTGAAACATTGTGAGTGTCTTTAATATACAGCACAACATTACTCTGATTTCTATGCTAGCAAATTACTTTTGTAGCTATCTGTTGCCAATTTAATTACTTGTCAGTTAGCAACGTTTCACGAAGTTCATCCATTGCTATAACTGATACTGTTTGTGGCTGAAATGTTGCTGCTGTGCTTCCATCACTGATGATTTCACCACCATTTTCAGCATTAGTACTTCCACTTCTAGATCTGTGATCTGCTTTAGTAACGAACACAACACACTTTGCACATGCAGACGTGCCTAAATATGTCGATCTTTGCAAGTTCTTGGTAGCAGTGACATGTGAGGATTCCGATGAATACAATGAAAACACTACCAATCATGATGGTGGTCAAAACAGCTTGCTGTTCCACAACTGAAAACCCCTCTGATGATTTTAGAAAGAGAGTTGCACATGCAAAAATGCCAAGATTAAGCAAGAAGAAGGCCTCAAGTACATTCATCCATAACTTCCCTGCAATCACCCAGAACACCAGTAAAGTTATCACAACAGCTGCTAGTGCAAAGAGGTTGATTCGAGGATCTCCTAGTGCATTGCCTCCAAATATGGTAAACAGGACAACCCGAACCAAGAAAAGTAGTCCAGTCCAAAATCTGAATTTATCTCTGTATTGTCCTTAATAGGCATCCAGTAGTGGTTTTAGTTTATTGACCCACCTCAGCAGATGATAGCTAGATCTGGCTTGGAGCCATGGAGCAAGCAGCACAAACATTGTGAAAGGAATTACATACACAACTAAAGCTACGATGCTCATCACAACTAAGGGAATGTGTGAGCCTTTCATTGTTGGTATGTTGCCATCAAGTAGCCAGACAGCTGCAGTGCAATGTTGTTTTAGTTATCTAAAACTGAAATAGTTTAGTTGTTTCCATGCCTGTCAGTCAATGTTGTAAAAGAAACTGCAGCGATGATGGTTTGTAGGAGCTTTGCATATGAAAGAAGAAATAGATCTAGAGTGGCTAAGACAGAAACAGTGTTGGAGCCACTCAGTCTGGCAATGGTAGTGGAGTACCTACTGGAACAGATCATAAATCCAACCAGAACCCAGATGTATATTGGAAAGAGAAACTGCAGCCATGTCCTGATGTATGCATCCATGCCTCGGAAGAGGCACACCTCCACACCCAGATCCAAGTTCAACCATGCTATAAACACACTCAGTAATGAACTGAAACCTGATTTTCCAAGTGGAAAGAAAACAGCATGATTTGCCCTTACGATGTTGGCATAAAAGATGATACCATTGAGAGTTCCTGTGGACACAGTGAGGTTACATTTCAGCATGAGTATAATGAGTGCAACTCCAGCCAGAGCAAATGGGATGAAAAGAAGAATGTAGATATTTAGTGCAGCGGCATATCAAACCCATCGTTCACTTTTTGATAAAAGCACCAAAATTGGTACACATATAGATTAATATACTGTGAACATTTTCAGATATTGAGGCATGTGAAATTGTGCCTGTGTCAGCCGTGGTGGGCGGTTTCCAAAATGGCTGCCATGTGGCGTTATTCAATGAGAATAATATAGTACTAGTACTATAATGTCTTTAATAGCACTTTTAGGGGTCTTAGGGTTCTTTTGCATAACTTGTGACTGCCCCATCCTTGCTAGAATTATTCTGTGTTTATGTGCCACGTTACAGCAGTGATTTCCGGAAATGGACATGCATATAGAGGTCGGTTTATTAATTATAATGAACCTTTCTGGGAACAGAAACCGGCATCTTGCAGATCTAGTAGCAGGGATTCTATATAGGCTTTGAGAGGGGGGCTGCAAGATATAGGCATCTAATATGCTGCCTGCATTCCTGCAAGAAAAATGGGCTGACTGCCGGGATTCATATTAGGGGAAACATCTGGGGTACAAATTAGTATGTTTGGGGTGACAATCTTGGATTTTTAAAGTCCAAAAGGAGCCAGTGATAGCATTCAAAAGGAGATGTGTTCTCTGCATTGCTAAAAGTGGTTACAGATTTGTACCAGTCCACCCAGAGGACCTATAGCTCTGTTGGGCATGAAACAGCAGGGAAAAATATGATTGTGCGAATGCCATTAAGGCAATTGCCGGTGCAATTACAGTGCAATGGATTATCATAAGACCATGGCATGGATAATCCTGGTGTTGTATATACGTCAAGCTGACTGCAATTTAACTGTGATGTGATGAGCCAGGCATGTGGAGTTCCTCTTGCGAAGGATCAACATGATGCTTGGTCTTTTGGGGTATTCTCTTTGACACCACAGCATTGGGAATTTGGCCTATAACAATGGGAATTTTGCCTACTAAGGGAAACTTTCAGAATGGTTCCATACAGTTAGCATGGAAAGGCAAGGTACGTGGTGGAATAGTCTCGGAACCAGACCCTTCGTGCGGGGGAGCAGGAAAGGGTCTGGGCACCATCTTACATTCGAGTTGTCCCCAGGTCGGAATGTTGACCTAACGAATCAGAAGCGTTGATTGCGAATGACGTCAGGGAAATGATTTTTCTCCAGGCCGGCTTTCGGTCCAGTGACTAGCCATGGCGAATCGCTGTGCCGTACCGCGTTACTCGCGATTGACTGACAAAAGTCGAGGAGAGCTACGAGCAGGTCGACTGTGATCGTACGCGTGGTATCGCATTTGATCGCTAATTACCACGCATAATTACGTTCCGTGAGGACAACTCGAATGTAGGAACGTGCCCAGACCCATTCCTCCTCCCCCGCACTAAGGGTCTGGTTCCGAGACTAGTGGTGGAACAGGAGAAATAGTTAGAATAATTATATTCCAGGGATTATCATAGAGTCGGTAGACTCTATACGTAGGGATACGACAGACACGCAATATATGCTAATACAAAAGAAATCTCTCCAAATCTCAGAAACGGTACACTTATAAGCCTTTATAACAACATACCAGTCATCTTCGAGTGTTTTCATGTCCAACAAGACTCCCAGCATTGCGAAAAACCATCGCGAATGTACCAAAGCAGGCACTCGCAAAACGGGCAAATTGTTTTTCTTTCTTTCTTTCTTTCTTCTTCTTCTTCAGACAACTTAGCTCAACGTTGCCTCATGCAATCTCTCATGATGGTTTTCGATGAAACAGCAGCATTTTCAACCGAGCAGTGCAACATCACAACACTTTTTCACAACTTCTGTGATAATTTCAGCTCAAACATGCGCCTGCTGCTAAAAAAAAACAAGGAATAAAAAACATTTGAAGGATGTAGGGATACCAGAACGGCAAAAAGTAGGAAACAAGGTAGGGATGATCACACAAAACAAAGTATACAATCCCCCCCCCCCCCCCCCCCCCCCCCCCACATATCTTTCTTCATTATACACGTATATGGAAAAAGACTTGTAGGGGGGATTGTATACTTCACTGTTTTGTGTGATCATACCTACCTTGTTTCCTTACTTTTGCCGTTCTGGTATCCCTACATCCTGTTACATTTTTTAATGTTTTTAGCGTCTGCTGTGTGAGGAAGCTAGGCAGTGTAAGGGTATGGATAGTATTACCACTGAAACAACCAGTGCTACCACCAACACTAGCTGAGCCACAGCATAGTGCATTTTACTTATTTTGCTGTTCATTCTGTCTTTTTATGTCAGGCAGTTGGAATGTCGTAGCCTTGCAGTTGCCTCTCTTTTTGTCAAACATATCTCCCAAACACCCACCACATCTTTGTAGCTTAGCTTACAGATAAAGAATCAAGATACACTTGGCAGCTAATCATCATACACAAAATGCTAAGGGCCTATACCAAAACCGATGCAGTACACATGAATGCCTAAGCTCAAAGTGGTGGAAAATGGAGTGTGTAGGAAATGAGCTTTGGACAAACTATGCTGACCCCCTTCTTCCAAAAGCCAGCTATATAATATAATACTACCCTAGATCTGAGGTTTGTGGTCAGGGGTTTCATATATAATACATACAGTGGCTTGCAACTGTGGGCTTTTTCCGACTTGGAGATATTTGTGCCAACAGGTCAGCAACATGATATTTGGCTACATGATTGCATTGTTTATTTGTGTCGACCGAACAGTTTCATGCTGGCAATATATAAGTGCATTGGGCATATAGGGGATCAATGAGTTATGTTCAGTGGTAGCCTACTGAGCAGTAAGGGATACGAAGCAAGGGCCATTACATATTTCCAACATAGGATATATAATAGACAAGGGAGAGCATTATTGATGACCACTCCCTCCAGGCCATTGGGACTGAGAATCAGCCTATAATTATGGAGATCACAGTTTTAGAATCAGGTCAGTAACCACTGTGGCAAAGGCATCCCATGCATGCATACATTCCACATTAATTTGTTGGGTAGAAGTGTACAAATCCATACTTGAATGGATTGGTTCACATTGTGACGGTAACGTTGTCTGCAGGTACATGCTGGCTAACCACTGCATGGACTTATCTTTCCCGTCACTGACTTTCGTACACGTGTTGTAGTATATGTATACTAGTATCACAAAACATTATGCATCATACTCATAGGAAAGGGGAGGGGAGCCACACCCAGGATAGAGTGTCCTATTGGGGAAAGTATACATCTTCCAGTGGACAATGGTGGAAGGGCCACCATTCCATGGATATGCAGATATGAACCTGATATCCATAGTTAGGGAGTGAAGCTGTCATGTGATCAGCAGCAAGTGAGTCATGTGATTGGAAAGCTCTCACTGCCGGCCACTGCTGCACTGCATCGTTGACCTGACTCACCTCCAATGAGCTAGCTGGTACCAATGGCCAAAAGAACAGAGTTAATTGGGAACTAGAGGTGCTCAGCAGAGCACGTACTCCGTGGGCAACTTTTATTTGACAGCTATAGGCCTACCACCGATTATTCAGCATGCACGATGAGCTAGCTAGGCCACGATTTACAGTGATGTCAGCATGCAGAATGAGTTGTGGCAGTAATGCTAGAAATACATGCAGGGTGTGGTCAAGTTGTATAAATTAGAAGCACGAATTTCATGCAGCTTTTCTCAACCTCTCGAGCAGATCTCTGGTCTGTGAGTTATGTAGACGCTAATATTTCTGAATTCTGACACTTCTATCCTGAAATAAGCCTTCAACAAGGCCCTCACTGCTCAAACCGCTTGGACAGATAGACAGGACAGACTGACAGACAAACTGATCACTCTACCCCCTGCTGCGCATGCGCACGGGGTAATGACAGGCAACTGATTATGGGACGCCGGACAATGGTGAACCAGGGTGGAGCTGATTATTCACAACATTAGCAACACTAGCTGTGGAGACAGCTGCAAGCTGTAGCAGTAGTAAGTATAAAGTATGGGTTATTCGATCACCCACCCACCTAGCTGTTCCCTCTTTCTTTCATATAGCCGATACTGTCCACTGCACGAGTCCTCTCTCAGTCAGGTGTTAAATTTGTGTTTCAAGTGTAGAAGAGCTTGAAGGATTGCCACTAAGAGTCATTTAAGACAACATTGCCAAATTTGGTAATGTTGCAAGTTATGCAAAAGAACCCTAAGACCCCTAAAAGTGCTATTAAAGACATTATAGTACTATATTATTCTCGTTGAATAACGCCACATGGCGGCCATTTTGGAAACCGCCCACCACGGCTGACACAGGCACAATTTCACATGCCTCAATATCTGAAAATGTTCACAGTATATTACTCTATATGTGTACCAATTTTGGTGCTTTTATCAAAAAGTGAACGATTGGTTTGGTATGTCTGGCTATGCCGCTGCACTAATTGGAACACTGCATGCACTGAGATGTTCCAAGAGCCAGACTAAGACCAGGCTGACAGGCTCCACACAGGACTCCACTACGGTTGAATGCACACTGCTGGTCCTGTTCATACAGGCTTATTGCGTTGTCCTTGGGCTTGCAGTAGTCAAATGGACAGTTTGTGTGGACTACCACTTCATCAGAATAGTTTCCAATCCAAACCAGAGCTGGATGATGGATTAACTGAGTGTTAATGTTACACCTGACTCCAGGAATCCTCAAATGTGACGCACAGTCACATTTTGGAGGGTTGTCGGACAAATTGAATCCAAGAGGGCATGGACGAAATGAGACATTCAATATTGCAAGAGGCATATTATCATCTGTGTGCCTTTCAACTGACAGGTATAGTTGAATGGATTCTTGTGATGTTCTTACAGAGTACGTCACGTTTGCACACTTCTTGCCTAGTTCCTGTATACTTTGTTGTTCTCCCAATTCTGCTGAGTCACCAGGTGCTATCACAGTACGTACAAGTGCAGATGATGCATACCCATACTCGCCAACTATCATAACAAGAACATGGAATATTTCTCCCCTGAAATGTGAAATTCTGACTGTAGAAGTACAGTAGTAGTAGTAACCAACACTTCCTTCAAACTGATTTCTGCCACAGAAGCATATTTTCTGAGGAGTAGCTGCTACTTCGGACTGTGTCTGTCCATGAATTTGGAAAAGTGATGAAAAGGTTTTGGAACTTGGAATCATCTTGTTCCATAGTGGGAGTGTTTTGAGATAGCAGGAGTTGAGACAGCCTCCAAAGATGGAGTCTCCTGCCTTTCCAGCTCTATTACCCTCCATTACAACTCTAGCTTCCATCCGCGTGTGGTTGAGATTACTAGTTTGAAAGAAACAGTAGTGTCCCATTGTACACTCATCATCGGCTAGTATACCACCACCATACCGCACTGCTGTGTTGTTAACTATGTACACACTGGTGTGGGGACTCAGTATCATGGAGTTTTCACTTCTCAGTATGGTCAGCTTCGATTCATAACGTGTATCATGATGGAAAACAAGAGCTCCACCACTGTAACCTGCATTCCTGTAAAATTCTACCTTTCCCTGGAGGTGAAATATTGAGCTAACTGCTGCAACTGAGGTACACTTGTTGTCACTGAATGTGGAGTTCACTACTGTGATATTCATTATACAACTCAGGTAAAGTACAGTGCAGTCATATTTTCTTAGGTTATTATCAATAAACATATAATTTCTGTGAAAAGTTGTTGATACAATTGCTATTTGAAATGATGCTGAATCAACAGGAGCATCGACGTATATACTATTTCCCCCCAAATGAGCTGCATTTTGAACAAACATAGAATGATACAGTTCAAAACTAAATAATGCCGGTGCTGCTCCACCACTCATATATACATACATTGCTGATCCATATTTGCCAATGTTATCGTGGCATATACACCGATCAATGATGATTATACTGGGACCATCTGAAATGTCCAAACCTTCAACACCAAAGTAAATTCCACCTCCATTAGCAGCAGAATTACTGTAAAGCTCCGAGTTTGCTAAATAAACTGTTAATCTTCCTGAATAATCTTCAGCAGCTTCGTAATGCCGGGCAATCTGCATCATAAAACCTCCACCCTTGCGGGTGCTTCTTCCTCCAAAAACCTTGCAATTATTTATGTGAACATTTATGTAACTATACAGTGGCATGTGAAATGAAAGAAACATATTTGCTCCAACAGAGGCAGTGTTTTTGTACATACTGCAGTTGTAGACTGTAATGTTGGCAGCTTCAACCAATGCTGAGTATCCTGAGTTAATACGTATTCCCAGACCACCTCCATGAACTAGTGCTGATTCTAAATTTGAAGATTCAAACTGGTTTCTTCCATGAGTAAACTCTGAGTGAAGGATATGCAGATAGAATCTACGATAGTATAGGTTTGTTGCATTAGAATCCATGAGCAATGTACTGTACCTAAACATTGGACTTAAGGCTTTCCTTTCATAGTTGAAAACAGCATTTCCTCCTGCTTTAGGTAACGTTTTGTCTGAAGGGCTTGAGTGTTGAATATCTAGGTCTACGGGTGTCTTCCAGTAATTGTTGTGGAACAGGCAGTGATTCAGTTCCGCCATCATCATGTTATACCCCAGCAGACCATACCCATAGCTTTCCATGACTGCAACATTCTCCAACACCACAGAAGAGCATTCTATGAACAACAGAGCTACCTGGACAGCATATCTGTGCAGTATATTGGTATGCAAATCACCCTTTACTTCCAGCCCACAACTAACGAAGTCTATGCTTGAGATCTGCAAATCATGAACTCTCCAAAACGTAAAACTAAGCGTCCCATTGCACTGAATAGTAGCACAGCCTGTGCTACCAACAACAGATATGTGCGCAACATCTTGTACTCTCACCCATGTGGTCTTGCTATTTGTGTGGTTACCGGACAGGAAGTGAAGCACAGAGTTAGAGGAGAAGTAGTGGCTGGTGTTCTGCACACACTCTGGCAGAGTGAGACACGGCTGTCTTGTGTTGCAGTGGCTGGTAGAGTCAGGCCTCACCCAGTATTCTGTGGCAGCACACCCAACGATGAGACCGCTGAGAAACAGTGGCAGCAAAAACACCTGGAAGACCATCTTCAACTTTCACTATAGAATTCTTCTTATAATTATAAAAACACCTTCAAGATAGTTCCCTTAAGCTAGAGTGTGCAAAGTTGCGTATCTACAAATCTTTACAATTCCCAAAGTTGTGTGTTATTATGATCTTCTGATTTTGTAGCAGTTGTTATCAACATACATTTTAAAGTTTCAAAGTTGCCTAGCTATATAGTGTTGGCTTGATTCGAGGATCTCTCATTGCAGTGCCACCAAATATAGCAAACAGGACAATCCATAGCTACCAAGACAAGTAGCCCAATCCAGTATCGGAACTTATCTCTGTATGTTTCTTGATAGATAGGCATCCAGTAATGGTTTCATTTTAGTGACTAATCTCAACAGACGATAACCGGATCTGGCTTGGAGCCATGGAGCTAGAAGCACAAACATGATTATTAGCAACAACAAAGCACATTATAACTAAGAACCTTTCATTGCTGGTATGTTGCCATCAAGTAGCCAGACAGCTGCAGTGTTTCCATGCCAATGTTGTAAATGAAATTGCAGCAATGCTCTTTTGTAAGAGTTTTGCATATGAAAGGAGAAGTAGAGAGTGGCTAGCACAGACACAGTGTTGGAACCACTCGGAGTACCTACTTGAACATATCATGGGCCTCAGCCTTGCATTTCAGCATGAGTATAATGAGTGCAACCCCTGCCAGAGCAAATGGGATGAAAAGAAGTATGTAAATATGCACACATTTGTGCCCAGTTCCTGTATAACTAGCTACTTTGTTGTTCTCCCAATGAGTACAGGTGATGCATACACATACTATCATCGACTGTTGCGCGGTGCCAATATAATTATCATACATACAGTATGGCAGTCTCTTGCAGTATGGCTGATACAGCCCCTCAACTTCAGGACTGCACCCCTCGGATTCACTGTATAAGCCATACAGCACTAACTGCTGTGCTCTATCTATAACATGTGGCATCTACACTCACTTTGGATGAATAGGTAATTCCTTCAAAACCTGGAAAAGACTGAGTCATTCTTGTTTCATTCACCCAGTGCAATTTCTTTCCTTGCATGGGGATTTTCTTTTCCAGGAGAACGTTTAGTAGTATCCAGTGGCTTGCAGCCGGAGAAGCCATTAGAGGCTGGGATCTGTTGTGGCTACAGCTGGGTTCTCATATACTGAGTGTCGGTGGCAGCTGTCTAAAGCATTGGAAGGTTCGTGGTTCAAGTCCGACCAAGGTATAGGAGATTGTCCTTCTGTCCTAGGAGTCTACTCAACTCTACCTAATGAAAAAATATTCTTGAAAGTGTTCCCACCCAAATTAATTTATGCCACATCCTTCAAAGGGGATATAATGCTGTTGTCCATGGCATCTGTTAGTACAGTAGCATTTAGTTACTATGTTCTTTCTGCACAGCTATTTTCTCATGATCGTTAGCCACTATACATGGTGCTCTCTCACATAACAGTGTGTCAGCTGTAAAAATGAACCTCTTCTCTGGGGTGTGCAAATGCTGGCATAAGGCAAGACAACTGTCCTCCTTGTTTTCACACCACCTGGCAAAGAACGTGGCTGTACTGTACGTGATGAATAATACGGGATACTGGATTTCCTGAAGGACGTAGCTACCTGCATGACATATTTTGCTTTGGTTTTGGATGTAATATCAATCAGTATTCATTCCCATAAAGCTACTTGACTGTACATGGTATTTTATCTAACATGGTATGGCTAATTTTCTTGGTATAAGTATAACATAAGATAGATACAGCATAATTATGTTATGTTGATTACAAAACTGCACAGCATAATTACGTTATGTCCCATTTAACGCTGCTTTCTTCGCTGTGGCAATCCAGCGTGGAAACGCTGCGGCGGTCCTTGGTACCATGCCCGACTGAACAGTTTCTTTTGTATTATTATTATTTTATTATTATTATTTTTGTTTTGTATCATTTTTGTACAGTAGTGTGTTTATTTGTTTTATTTTATTGTTTGAATTAATTGTTCTACTTATAATATTGAAACTTTGACACAACATTATTTTGCTCTGACAACTTGTTTGCTGTAAAGTTGCATTTGATTTATTTGATCTTTCACCATATAGAGATTTGATGCTCTCCTTGTTTGCTCAAACTGCTGTTGTGCGGCTATACTTGTTCAAGTTTCCAGGTTTGCTTGTGATTGGAACTGGAACTTCCTCAGCTTTATATTCAGCTCTCATTGCTCTAGCCAGGGCGAGTCTGGCTTGTCTCTAGCTGTGCATTTGCAAACTTCTCCTCCATTTGGAGTATATTTCTCCTTGCAACTTCGATCAGTATAAGTTCCTCTCTCTACAGTATAGCTAGCTATAATGACTCAGTTTGACATCAATTGTGGTAAGTCCAAGTGAGACACACACTGACATGTTGTGGAAGTGTCTATACACTCAATCAATCATATATAATGAGCTGGTGAATAAGGTCATACCTGAGCCAGCTTTTCGGGTGTCCCCAGATGGCTACTGTCAGCTGCACATACCTGGTCCAAGGATGGAGTGTCTCCAGATGGCCGGGACTAAACAAACTCTGGCGGGGGGAAGAGTGAGAGTACATGAATTGTGTCACCAGCTTCGTTAGCCATGTACCATGTATCCGTGGGCGGAGTTAATATGCAGAAAATTTTAATGTGATCGAGCTGTTAATCTGTGGAGAGTGTATTAGGGAGTTACTCATGGGACCACAAACTTGAAGTACCCTACGAGGAATTGCATATTATATATATTTTACAGAAGATTTTACAACCTTAAGGAATATCATACACTTGTGCTGACAGTTCATTGTGAAGTATTTTTCATCCTTGCTGTTTATACAGACTGCACTTTAATTTGGAGTGGTCATATACTCAGGCAATGTCCAGACCATACACTACTGTTCTCTGAAGAGCTATATACCATTGTGTATTGTGTCAGTGCTGATAGACGCACTAACCAGCAGCTTCACACAAGATGTAGCTAACTACCATCCATACATGACCCTTTTAGCTGCTGGCAATGCTTTGTACTTACGACATGCTTGTTCCTTCATGACTGCCAAATCAAATTCACAGCATCAGGATTGATTTGGTGGGGCAGAACCTGATGGATTTGCAGTGGTGTTATCGGGCTGTATATTTCCCCACAATGATTGTTTTCTCCAAAATTCCTGTAACATATCTTGGCATAAGCTTCCTCCCGAAGCTGAGCAGCCAGTACTATATAACAGCACAAGGCTACTGGCAGGATTATTTGCCCCTAGATGTAGAATTAGGCATGGTTCAAGCCGGGGACTGCACTCTTCGACACACTGAGAAAGCAAGCAACCTGCGCAAGTTACCACAAAGCCAAAGTTGCGCCAAAGCAACTTGTATGTGGTAGGCAAGATAAGAGTGCATAACAAGTGGGAACTCCATCATTTCATATCATGACTGAGCTTACTGCCTGGATTGCACTCCTCAATTTGCTCATGATCTTTCACAGTGAACGTAAGTGCACTGACTAAAACGTTACAGTCATCCTACAATCATGCATTGCTACAGTACTGCCCACTAAACTAAATCATGTGCACATACACCTACAGCTGTTACGACCAGTGAAGCATTCGATGATTGAATTCCTTGCATTTTTGTGGCATCAACCTACACACTCTTATTGGAGGTGCAGCTGCACTACATACACTAGTTGCGTTTAATGCACAGTTGCTATAGCTATAGTTTGTTCAGTGTGCTGGTGCCTATCAGTGAGTGAAAGTCTATATTGCTGCAGGTGTGTTCCCGGTATGTACATACTGTCTGTCATCAGCTTTATGTGCTTGGTGCATGCAGTGAGCAAGTTTAGTATAGACTACTCACAGATGTTTTTTCGGTCAACACATCTGGCATATTAAAAGCTACTGCTGTTATAGAATGCTGCTGTATGTAATACTATAGGTACACAGAGCAACAGTGGATTTATATCTTAGCCTAGGTGCTACCACAGTGCATGTCGTAGACAGCAAGTATTTCATTGCATCGCCATGGTATGTTCAAAGTGGTATCCATGTAGCCAGTAGTATTAATGTATAGCAGCCACAAAATTAATTTTTTGTTGGGATAAGTCAATGTACTACGTTAGTAGCCAGTCAGCTTGGTAAATAGCATACACAGATATAAATATACTGTAACCCTACTCAAGGTGTGTGTTGTAAATGGCTAAAGCTAGATCAGTACAAGTCTTTGACATTGCTGTAGAAGTAGCAAACATGAATGACATTACTGAACATACATGGGCATTTACACACCACAAGTATTTACAACTGTACCACAACCTGTGGGAGAGGAGATAGTTTACATCATTACAGCTGATTTAGTGTCAATGCCCACACTCAAACATAGCATTTATTTGCCACAAATATGCAGTTTCTCCAAGCCATCTGTCTATGAGACAGCACTACTACTGCCATCAACTGACCGCAATTAATTAGTGGACATAATGTGTCGGGACATTTGAACTCTGCATGACTTGTATGCTGTCACTATTCTAACACATAACAAAGTGCTGCGTATTCTTTCACAGGTAGCTATATTCTATATGCAATTTAATTTACTGCTACACTCATTATATTGGTAGTAATACTGAACACCACATGCATGACTGTTGGGTGTATACACGTGAACAACTGCTATTATAATATGGTTACCAACTTCATCTGTGTACAGGGAGACACTGGTCCGTAATGGCAGAAGCTGCAGAAGCAAACAAACAGCAGCCAGCCGACCTCAAGACAATCAAACAACAAATAATCTGTCAAGTCTGCAAGAAGCAGTACACGCAACCCAAGACGCTGCCCTGCCTTCATTCGTTTTGCACCTCATGTTTGAAGTCTATTAGTGCGACTGAGTCTCCAGGTGTGAGGGTAGAGTGCCCTCAGTGTAAGAAGGAGGTACGAATTCAAGGAAGTGACTTCGAAAAACTTCCTGATGCATTCTTTGTCAACCGACTGATTGCACTTCATGATTTCATGCAAAAGGTGGAAGGTAGACTAGATGTGAAATGCGAAAAGTGTTCCAGTAAGTCAGTGCGAGCTACTTCATTTTGCCAAGCTTGTGGCAAATTCATATGCGACCTTTGTGTTACTATCCACCGAAGCTGGGCTGAGTTTCACTCTCACAAAGTTCTCTCAATGCGCGAGCTGAAGGGATCATGGCAGGAATACCGTCCCTACCACATCGAGCAAGCCAAGTGTTCTGTACACGGGAAGGAGTGTGTGGTTTACTGTGAATCCTGCCGTGAAGAAATCTGCCATGAATGTATTATCAAGACACACAGAGACCATCAATACAACCTCTCAATCGAATCAGCCATAAAACACAAAGCAACAGCAAAAGAAAGGCTGGAATCAGTTCAAGGCATCCCAGGCCAGCTAGAGCTGGCAATATTTAAGATTGAAGGTATCTCGCACGAGTTTGCTGGGAAGGGCCAAGCCATTACAAATGAAATCAATGCTCATTTTGATGAGCTTGAGAGGGTTGCAAAAGTTCGCCGCAAATCACTGGTCGATGATATCCATACTATGGTTGAAGCAAAAGTCAAAGCTTTGGAAAGTCAGAGAACAGACCTTGTGGAAGTAAAAGACAAGGTCACAACCTGTGTAGACTTTGTCAAACAGGCCATTACCGGTGACCATGTATCTGAGTTCTTCACTCTTGAAACACAGATGGCAGAGAGAATTGCTGAAGTTAGGAAAGAATTCATCGGACTCGACCTTACCCCAGTTGAACAACCAGAAGCACAGTTCACTTTCGAGGAGGAAACCATAACGAATTTGCAAAGAGCAGGTCACATCAGTGATGGATCCCTCCTTTATGCAGGAACGAATGCTTCACGCTACTTCTCATCAAATGAGGTGGTCACTTTCTACATTGCTCTGTCATCAGCCTACTTCAAGACAAATTTGAACCCAATGGAAGAGATCAATGCCGAGATCCATGCCCTCAGGGATGGTTCAGTATGTCCTGCCACCATAGCAGTGAGCAGCAGTGGGTTTGCAAAGCTTCAGTGCTCTTTCTCCGAACGTGGCCGCTATTCTGTTAGCGTCAAAGTTGTTAAGCAGCACATTAGTGGGAGTCCGTATGCCCTCTTTGTTAAGCCTCCAAGCACCCAATTCCAAGTGCCCTTGAAGTCAGTAGGCAAGCTCAACAGTCCAAAAGGTGTCGCCGTGAATGACAAAAATCAGATCGTTGTTTCTGAGGAGAATATTCACCAATTGTCTGTCTTTGGGCGAAAGGCCAAGAAAGTGTTTTCATTTGGATCTCCAGGAGAGGATGAAGGGCAACTCAGCCACCCTATTGGAGTAGCAGTTGATGGTAGCGGGTGCATTTATGTAGCAGACAGCAAAAACAACCGAATTCAGAAGTTCGATCAAGACGGCATGTTCCTATCAATATTCAACGGAGAGAAGAGTGAGTGTGGTACACTCAACAGCCCAACTGGTGTGAAAGTGAATCGAGATGGAAACCTCTTCATCATCGACCGTGGAAATAGCCGTGTAGTAGTTGTGACCCCGAATCTAGATTACAAGTTTGTGTTTGGTTCGCCAAATCCAGGCTTCGGGCAACTTGAAGACCCATGGGATATCGCATTCGACAAGTATGGGTTTAACTACGTCACTGACACAAAACAACATTGCATACAAATCTTCAACAAAACAGGGGATTTTCGTGGCAAAATAGGATCATACGGAACCCAGAAAAGTAGACTGAATCGTCCCTCTGGCATTGCAATTGACCAGTTTGGGAAAATTTTTGTGTGCGAATTTGGAAACCACCGTGTATCGATATTCCATGTTTGCAGTGATTTTATAGATTGCTTTAGTACAGGTCTCAGTATGGTGAACCCCTGTGGCATTACTATTGATGATGATGGTTTCGTTTATGTCACTTGTGCAGAGGCCATTCATGTTTTTTAGCTCCATTCGTCATATGGTGCATGGTTGTTATTGTTTTCCACTGCCTATGTATGCTGTACATAGCTCTAGCTACCTTGAGTGAATGCTTTCTTAACTACTTTGATCACAAATTGTATCAAGAATTTACATGGAATGTTTGTACATTCTTTAATAATTTCTTATGTCGGGTATCATATCAGAGTGCGAAACAGCTACAAATCTGACAAAAGTCATCATCATTCACTGCACTGCATTTCATGCTCACTAGTAAATTCGATGTTGGACCTCAAGCTGTCATAAATATTACATGACATAAATTGTACTGTTCGTGTATTAATGGCAGCTCTTTGCACAACTTCACATGCATCAAGTTTATATAATACCTTGCACAATCAAAATCAATAGGGATGCCCCACGCTGTTATTCCCACTTTTGCTTAGCCAATTCATTCCACTTTATATATATATAGACTAGGTATAATATTGATGACTTCAGAAGTATAGTTATATAGGAGCTAGGGAGGGAGGTAATCTAACCTTCACTTTTCAGTCTAGATATATAGATGTAACCTGGCCAATGATCAGGATAGTTAGAATCCAATCTCAGCAGATTCTGCCATTTATTGTTTAGCAAGACCACTGCATGAGTATGAATGAAACTGGCTTTCTGGAATGCATCTAACACGTACTGAGTCCTCTATAGCTATTAAGAAGTTGCACTTGATTCATTGTCCACACGACCTCAGCTGGTATAGCTGTTTTCACCTGTGATCTGTGTTGTTCAGTGACACTACAACACTACCAACTGCACTGTGGTCTGTTTTACGTAGCAGCCTCAGTCATATTCCTGCTCCCAGAATTCCAAGCAATTTGCCACCCCTACTCTATGGGAAATGAACGAATTTCTCTGGATAAATTCCTGTACCCAACGAGTTCAGAACCTGAGATATTATCTAAGTATCTCACATAGAACATTCTAGGTGAACATCAGGGCATGTTGATTAATTAGTACACAGGAAGTGACATCAGCAGAAAATGGTCATTGAGAACGTTAACCATGTAAGAACTTATAGCTAACAGCAGATGTTACCAATTATACATACTTCATACTAGCTACTGTAGACAGGTATAGATCAATAACCAGGTTAATTGGCCCAAATGGCACCCCATAGCTATGTTAGCAAAGTACAGAATATATTATCATAATCAATGAAAATGATTCTGCTTCCCAACTTGGCAAACCTCTCCTATCAGCTTCCCCAAAAATGAGTGTAATCTGTGAACGGTATGTTGTTATAAAGGCTTATAAGTGTGCCGTTTCTGAGATTTGGAGAGATTTTTTTGTATTAGCATAATTATATTGCGTGTACGTCGTATCCCTACATATAGACTCTACCGAGTCTATGATATGTAGCAGCCCAATAGGAACAGATCAGTCCCTATACCAATGAATATTTCATCAGTTTTTGAGCGTAAATTAGCAGTCCATCAATTTACTGTATAGGGTTTTATATACTTCATAATAGATTTTGCTGCATGATAGAAGTCTTGGATAGAATCTCAGCTGTGCTTTGGAACAGGAAGAGGATGTTTATAATTCTATGAGGTGTTGTAGTATCATGGGGTAGGCCTGAGCTAGTGTTTGCAGGATGCACACAGTTCTGTGTAATTTGAGTATAGTTATGAGTTAGTCATGCATGCAGATTTTCCTCTGCAAGCAAACACTAGTGATAGCATGCCGCATCAAAGCATAGACTCTGGTATTTAAATGATGCAAAAGACTCATCGAAGTAGCAGATGAAATGACTGCGCTGTTTAGTGCAGGTTCTCAGAGAAGACACTAAATCACCGGCCAACAGTTGGTCTGTGAAGAGAGCAACAGTGTAGTATCATTATTGTGTTGACTGATTTTGTCACAGGAATCCTGCATGCTGGGCTCAAGGGCACAGGATGTCCCCTACACTTAGCTGAAGTTCTGTTCAGGCTGTATACCATGTAATTCTCATTGATGTAATAGGTGATGTTGATTCTGTGTGTGTAACTGTGTATGGTAACCATAGTGATGTAATCATATTTGGAACAGGAAGTAGTATTTGCATTGATGTGATGCATGCCACCCATATTCATAGCAGCATTTCATGATACATATGAGAAGCCATTGCTGCTCAGAATAATCTCTGACTCCCCCACATAAACACATTTTGTATTGTTCCTCCTCTGCTGGTCACCATATTTATACTGGATCCCAGTACTTGGACAAATCAAGCAATGGAAGATTCTCAGGCCATATTATAGCTAACAGCAACCTGAGGGAGTTGGAACGTGATCACTTTTGAGCATAATTTCTGCATGCCTATGAAGAGGGAGCTTATGATTACTGGGAATGGGGATAGAGTGTGGAGGCCATATCTCAGACACCGTTTACATGCATCCGATATCCATATCCTACGGTTAGCTATTGTTTCACTTCGGATTTGGTGGTAGCTAGTAGAAATGTCAAGGGCCAATCTAATGGCATAGATCTAGTGAAAGGAATATACCTTTTCCTTCACTGGAGGTATGATCAGTCTACAGATGTATGAGAAAATTAAAAATGAATGAACAGCTATAGCCTTGGTTTGTCATAGCTATATAATCATGTGTGTATAGCATTCATTCTAAAATAGCATTCAAAGTTTCTGTATGACTAATGTTTATAGATGACCGTGATAATTATAGCATGGGCATGTCGAGCCGCCTTTGGTGGCTCGATACGCCCTTGCCTGACCAGCATATTGGTGAACTTCCTATGTATCTCTTGCCACAGATCCCTCACTACAGATCCCTGCTGTAATTATAACATCCGATGTTTCATTACAACACCATCTGTAAACAAAATTATGTGATCTGGGTGAATATCATACCAATATAATTTATTGCCATGGAGACCATGCTAATCGTACGCCTTATGCAATCTGAAACATCTGCAAAGTGTGATTATTTTAGTGACTACTTCTATCTGCTCCCTGATTCTAAACCAACTATAGGCTAGTGAGGTGGTTTGGATTTCCTGGTTGCTGACAACCAATAAAGAGACCATGGTTAGCTAGAGTTTACCATAAGGCAATTAAGAAAAGCAGTGGTTAGCTTTTCCTGGTTGCTGGCACAAGAAAAGAAATATTCCATGCATAAAGCATTAACAATCAGGTTTCCTGCAGCTGGTTGTTGACAAAGTAGACCATATGGTTACACAAGTTTAGATACCATAAGACAATTGAGATAAACAGTGGTTAGGTTTTCCTGGTTGCTGACAAACGATAATAGAGCAGATTGTACATTATATATATAAGGCAATTGAGATAAGCGAGTTAGAGACCATGGTTACACACAAGTTTAGATATCTATTTTACCATAAGGCAGTGGTTAGGTTTTCCTGGTTACTGACAAAGGATAATTAGAGACTATACATGGTCACACAAATTTAAATTACTATTTTTAAATTACCACAAGGCAATTGAGATAAGCTGTGGCTAGGTTTTCCTGGTTGCTGACAAAGGATAATAGAGACCATGCTTACGCAAGTTTTGATTGCTATTACCATAAGGCAACTGAGAGAAGCAGCAGAAAATGGATAATAGAGATAAGGTAATTGTTGACAAAACAAGAGACAATGGCATAAGTTGGTCACATGCAGAGAAGTTATATGAGGACATCATACTGAGGTCATCATATGCAGTATATTGCGGCAAGCCTGAGTGAGTGTTTGCAGGATGCACACAGTGGGGTAGAGTAAATGAAGTTGAATTATACAATCATTAATATTACTGTGTTGTGATGCATGCGGCTCATCAAAAGTAGCTAATGGGTCACCTGTGACAACGACGAAATGACTGAGCTGTATAGTGCAGATTCTAGGAGAAGAAGACACGGTCATTCGTAAATCAGTTCAATGAACTGGTCGGCCAACAGTTGGTCTGTGAAGGGAGTGACAGTGTGGCCGGTGAGTACCACCTTGGCATCTTGGGTCTAGATCTCATTATGGTGTATGTGCAACAAGGAAACCCTTGGATTAGATAAAGTAGCAATCATAGGTGATTTACACTATAGCGAAATGTTCCATAAACCATATATCTCTGATATGGCTGTTGGTATAATACAACAACTCATAAATCCAGTGGACAAGTGAAATGTTGTCTTCAATCTATTTGAAATAAAAAGAAATGCAATCATGCATGAAACAGATCACTGAAAGGCAGAACTTTAGTCATGTCACCATGCACCTGTAGTACTCATTCAGGCCTTCCGTCACCCTGATGCTCCCATCGACATTCCAGACTTGCTGTTCTCTCCAAAATTGAAATAATGTTTAGTCTCTTGATCTGTTGGTTCTGCCATGCTCCCACTGATGGTTTGCTGCTCTAAACATCAAGTTGGGATTTCAAGTATATACTGGAAACAATTCTCTGCCGAAGCTTCAAGTTAAGGCATAAACATGTGCACAACTTGAGAGAGCTGCATGGAACATCACTTTGGAGCATAATGTGGAGGCCAAACTCGATCACTCAGATACTGGAGCACTAATATGCAGCCCATATAGTTATCATTGCCATGGCAATAGAAACCTGAAATTTCATGCTAATAAGGAATTGCTATATAGAGGGATCTTGTTGTAGGAATCAATGCATATGTCCAGTACAAAGGAATACCTTTCCCTTCACTGGATGATTCAGTTGCAGATGAGTGAGCAATAATGAATGAAAATATATAGAATGATCTCTTGGTAGCTAATGGGACTTTTTTTCAAGTGAATGTCCTCATGGTTAGAATATTTTGTCTACTTGAGGTATATTAATCATGCAGTTGCAGATGTCATTGAGTGAATACTCGCAGAGCAGTTACTCCGGTGTTGGTAGTAGGAATGTTAAGGGGCATTTGTGTGCAACTGCATGTGCATATAGCTATACCCAACTCTGAACTTTAAAATGTGGTTCACCAACTACACTGAAACTTCAGATTGGGCTAACTGACGAACTATCACAATAGAAATAAACAAGGTTTATAATCATACTGGCATTGCCAGCTAGTTGGGATGGATGCACGCCACATGGGGCCTGTGAGTCAGAGGTGCAAAGTTGTCTTCACCTATATACTCCAAAGATCATCCTAGACTATATATAATATACTGTCACCTGACATCAGCAGGCCAGGCCCTGCAGTAATGCATACACGGACTGTTAATTTAGTATGCACTTTGTGCAGAAGCTACTAAATTTAGCCATGTCATGTATTGTTTTACTGTTAGCTCATATGCATCACAATCAAGGCCATTGCTAACCAGATCTTCTGTAGAAGTTTTCCAAACGGTCTTCCTTACTGCGACCCCTGTATCTAACACTATGCATAGTGTAGATCTTGAGCATTATGTCACCGACTATTATCGACATCCGGATCTGCGTGGTAATTACATTCGGCCAACGGGTATAAAATGAATCACGAGCCGACTTGTGCCATATATAAGGGATACATGCAGCGAAACTAGTGCCAATGCCTGGGACGAAAAAGGATACACCCGTGGTGTGGATAAACGTCACACAACCTGGACAGACTCCTGAAGAACACTCGCCTGACACCAGCAAACGCGGTGGAGACGAAGAGGTCGACGAGGGTTCGAGCGTCAGTCAGATGCAACAGCGAGCTCCTCGAATTATCAGTCAGGACGATGAAGGCGAACGCGGCAGGTTTGTTGATTTGGGTCTTGGAAGAGGAGTAGACGCAAGCGATCCCAACCCCTGGCTGAACAAAACTTCGTTTCAAGTGCGCAATGTTCTACGCGAAAACATCATAGGAACTGACGAAGGTAGCGCTCTTCACACGTACCAGAAGGAAGTCATCAGTGCCTTCACTCTGCAAGCTCAGCTAAAGGCATCCATTCCTGTGCCGCAAGCACCAATTGCAATTGGGGTGGACTCGGAGCAGTCCAAAAGTGTCGCTTCAACGAAAAGAGTTGTTGGCTGCAAGGTGCTGGTGCGCACTATTTCTTTCAGGGAAGGCTTCGAGGACATTCCTTATACCGAGCAACTAAGCTACAGTCACCAAAACGAAGAGAATGCAGGGAAGAATTCAAAGCAGGAAGAACTCCTCACATTTGAGGAACGGCTTGGCAGATGGATAGCCCGCAGAATGGCAGCAAACAGCCAACTTTGCGATCGATTCAAGAAGGCCGGATTCAATATAAAAGAGGATGTGTTGGATGAAAAAAAGGATGAAAGTAAACTTAGAGGGAGGTTGCTGGCGACATTATCTTACGACGGGGGACAACAACAGAATGAACGAAAGGATGAAATTGAACTTGGATGGAGGATGCTGGAATATACTGCAAAGACTGCTTTAAGTGGTTCACATCAAGCAGCATCACCAGCATCAGCAGAGCCACCAGACGAACCTGCAGATGACGTAACGAAATTGAATGAAGAGCTGAAGGTGGAAGTGGAGAATGCGGTCAGAAAATTTGTTGAAACATTTCACATCACACACTACGTCAGTGCTCTGTCGCTCGGAGCTGTTGAGTACAGTGTTTTTACAGAGGAGCAATACACGTCACGGTTTCATGCTAAGACATCTCTGGGTCTCGATGCTGCTGGTGCATCCGTGTCCTCCACTGCTGTGTACAAGAGCAGCACAAGGAAGAGTGAGTCGAGAATGATTGGTCGTTTCGAAGGAAAGGGTCAGAAACGAACGGTGAAAGCCGGGTCATCTGGAGAAGCAGTTATAGGGATCCAGGTTCAGCCCATAACCAACCTGATTGTCCACTATCCACCAATACAGAAGATAATGCGACGCGTTCTCCTAGCGTATGTGAAGAAACGCCAGACACTGAGCCGTAAGTTAGTTACTTTTTGCATGATGATTCAGAAGTACAAACGGTCATGCACTATATTGATTGTGTATGCAACTGTTAGCAGCTGTTTTTAGGGGAGTAGATTAATGCATCGCAATTTCCTTCCCATTCATGACTTGCAGATGGCCCATTCTACATCACTTGTGATGGTGACAAGAAATTTCTAGAAGTCCGGAAAACGGGTCGAGATGGGTATAAAGTGTATGCTACAACATCGCCCAACAATGCATCAAATTTTTATATAATCCCAACAGAGGATGATGAACACCATTTCGAATTCTACATTGCATATCGCAGAGGATCTGGACCTGCTAAAGAGGTGAAGGAAGGCCGGTTCAGAGAACGAAGAGATACTTTAGTGAAAGCAGACAGTGAGCAGAACGATGGACAAGAAGTGGAAGAACTTCAGTATTACCTGAGTGCCCCAGTTCCAGCAGTCCATGTAACACAAGCTGGCCCACTAGCCATGAAACTCAATGTGGTAAGTGAGCATGCACGATTCACGCTACGTAACCGAGTTTACAAACGCCATAGATTCCTATCCAGGAATAGAAAGAATGTGGACACTGCCCCTTGGGTAGCTCACAGAGATACATTCTACATTCGATGTGCAAGGAGAGGTATCGGAAAGAAGGCTTTTCTTGCCGTGAAAAAGGAGTCTGGTGTTGGCACTGGCACTGGCACTGGTACTGGTACTACTCACCCCACATACAAAACCATTCTTACGCCAGATATCCATCACCATCAGGAAAGCGATGAATGCTTCATGCTATTCCGTCTCCTTCCATCAAGTTACAAGCAAAGAGAATCAGATACAACAACCGACTTGGAAGATGGTCAGGGCCGTGAGTTTATAGATGGAGACTCTGCTGGTCCAAAGATCGAAGAGTTACCAAATGAAGAGCATGATCCACCGATTGATATGTAACTGAGCCTGATAACCGACTACATGTCGACCAGTGTAAAATGTAATCACATATAAATTGCTTTCTACTGTAAATACAATCCTTGATAAGGGTTTTGTGTTGTGATCCCCAAAATTGAGTTGTCATGCCTATCCACCTTCATTATACATTATGATTATGATTGTTTTCACGAATGCTGTATTATGTTTGTCAGCTAAGAGACCTGAAGTAACCAGCTTAGAGGGCAATTTGTTGAATTTCTCTGTATATGAATTTTTGATAAAGTGTCATATTGGATAACCTCGTTCCCAGGCCCGCGCGCCACTTCCGTACCCTATTATGTACTTGGAAACATTGAGCTAGTCTGCGGAAAGAAGAAAAACTCTTGCATGTGCTGCTTGATTCATAGCATGACTGTGGTCATGAAGATTACCTCGTTCCAGGCCAAACCCTCCGCTTTTGTTGCTTGTGTGTATTGCAAGCAACAAATATAGAGGGGATATAGAATTCTGGGAATGAGGCAAGGGTGTGGAGGCCATAACTCAGACACTACAGTTGCTGTCATCCATTTACAGTTGCTAATCTGTTGCAGATGAGTGAATAAATGAGTAGCTGGTAATTTAGAGCGTTCAGAGGGTGTTGGTAGTAGGAATGTCAAGGCTGGTTTTCTTCATAATCAAATTTAAATAACCTCCATTGAAAGGAATAGCTGCCTTTCCTTCACTGGAGGTATGTTAATCAGTTGCAGGTGAGTGAGCAAAAATGAACGAACAACAGAATGATCATTTGCTAGTTGTATGAATGAATGTCATTATTGGATGAGAGGGGACACCACCTGACAAACACCGTTCACACATATTTTTCTTCATCAAACATGAGAGAGTGATCAACTGCGACAAAGGCCTCCGTCAAGCAACAATGTATCCTCTGCATAAAAAGTTATCTTATATTGGTCAATGCCAGATTTCCCGGGTTTGAATTGTGCAAATGAAGCAGGGGTCACATCATGGGTTATCGCAATGTCACACAGATCCTCCAAACCACAGCTACTGTGTAATTACAACTTACTTCCTAAATTACATTAGATATCACTGTGCTGCATAAGCAAACAAGACCGTCTTATTTACCAGAATGAAGAGACTTTTATGATGGTGGGACAAGGGTTACTTTGCTGTTAACCTTTGCTGTTTTGTGTGAAAAGCAGTGAGTTATTCAGGAAACATTGAGCTAGATAGTCTGAAGAAAGAACAAAAGGGGGTAAAATTTGTTTAACTACTCTTGCATGCGCTGCTTGAGGATACGCATGATTTATTGCCGTTCATCAACATTACCTCGTTCCAGGCCCAACCCTCAGCTTTTGTCGCTTGTGTGTAGTGCAAGCAACAAAAATGGAGGGGGTGCATGGAGTCCTGGGAATGAGGCAAGGGTGTGGAGGCCATACTTCAGACACTGTACATCCATTTACAGTAATGATGTTTGGTCTACTTAAGATACGCTAATCCGTTGCAGATGAGTGAATAAATGAACTGCTTGTAATTTAGAGCATTTAGAGGGTGTTGGTAGTAGGAATGTCAAGGCTGGTTGTCTTCATAATTACACCTCCATTGAAAGGAATAGCTACCTTTTCCTTCACTGGAAGTATATACGTTAATCAGTTGCAGGTGAGTGAGCATAAAAGAATGAACAGTACGTGTAATTCAGAATGATCATTTGCTAATATTGTGTAGCTTATGAATGTCATTATCGGATCATTGATTCGAGAGCTAGGGGACACCACCTGACAAACACCATTCACTATGCCAATGAACCTCGAACACATCTCCTGAACAATCATGGGTGCTCTATAAATTATTGGTATATTCTTCTTCATTATTAGTTTATCAAACTTGAGTGAGTGATCAACTGTGACAAAGGCCTCTGTCAAGCAACAATGCATGTATCCTCTGCATAGCCTCATTCCCAGTCCCACGCCCAGCTTTCCGTCGCTGCTTAGCAGCGACGAAAAGCTGGGCGTGGGATGGGAACGAGGCTATCCTCTGCATACATAATTATAGTTATCGGCCAATGCCAGATTTCCTGGGTGTAAATTGCACAAATGAAGCAGGAATCATATCCCGCGGGTTATCGCAACATCACACAGATCCTCCAAACCATAGCTACTGTGTAATTATAACTTACTTCCTAAATCATTATCTCTGTGTTGCATGAGCAAACAAGACCGTCTTATTTACCAGAATGAAGAGAAAAATAGACACTTTAATGCAGGTTGATCGAGACAAGGCTTTGCTGTTTTATGTAAAAAGCATAGTGAGTTATTCAGGAACATTGAGCTAGTCTGAATAAAGAAGAAGAAAAGAGAATTAAATACTCTTGCACGTGCTGCTTGAGTATAATTATGCATGATTCATTGCCTGACTATGGTCATGAAGATTACTTTGTTCCAGGCCTAACCTTGTGCGTGTGTGTAGTGCAAGCAACAAAAATAGAGGGGGGGGAGTCCTGGGAATGAGGCAAGGGTGTGGAGGCCATAACATAGACACTGTACATCCATTTACATTGATATGCTAATCTGTTGCAGATGAGTGAATAAATGAGCAGCTTATAATTCAGAGCATTCAGAGGGTGTTGGTAGTAGGAATGTCAAGGCTGGTTTTCTTCATAATCAAATTTAACTACACCTCCATTGAAAGGAATAGCTGCCTTTTCCTTCACTGGAGGTATGTTAATCAGTTGCATGCAGGTGAGTGAATGAAGAGCGTAATTCAGATTGATCAGTTGCTAGTTGTGTCATTATTGGAACATTGATTCGAGAGGGGACACCACCTGACAAACACCATTCACTACGCCAAAGAGCTTCGAACAGAGATCCTGAACAATTCTTGGGTAGCTACTCTATAAATTATTCTTGTTCATTAGTTTATCAAACATGAGAGTGATCAACTGTGACAGAGGCCTCTGCCAATGTATCCTTTGCATACGTAGTTATCTTATATCGGTCAATGCGGATTTCCCGGGTTTGAATTGAGCAAATGAAGCAGGAATCACATCATGGGTATAGTCGCAACGTCACACAGATCCTCCAAGCCATAGCTACTGCGTAATTATAACTTGCTTCCTAATTCTGATAAATAAGACTGTCTTGTTTGCTTATGCGGCACAGAGATGATGTAATGCAGGTTGGGACAAGGATTATTTTGTTGTTAGCCTTTGCTGTTTTGTGTGAAAAGCATAGTGATTATCCAGGAAACATTGAGCTAGTCCGAAGAAAGAAGACGAAAAATTTGTTTAACTACTCTTGCATGTGCTGCTTGAGGATACACATGACTCATTGCTGGTCATCAATATTACCTCGTTCCAGGCCCAACCCTCAGCTTTTGTCGCTTGTGTGTAGTACAAGCAACAAAATTAGGGACTGGAGTCCTGGGAATGAGGCAAGGGTGTGGAGGCCATAAGACGTACTGCATGCCAATAATCATTCCCTGAGTGATCGTAGGCTGGGAGCCCGGGCGGCGCGGTGCAGCTAATAAGGGAAGCTGGGGGTGGGGCCTTCGATGTAGCCAATTGTCGTTCATCATTGACGGTCTGCAGCTGCAGTTTCAAGTTCGTGTACTGTTAAAATTAGGGTGCTCATTCGCATGTTCCAGAATAGCACCCTGGTGCTGCAGTGGTTTCCATGGTAACCTTGGTATAAAACCAGGGATTCAATGGATATGGAGTCACAATAAGATGTGTACAACAAATTGCCATGTTGAAAATCAATTTCTGGGGAAAAGAACACTGAGATTCTTTGGAAACCATGATTGAGTACCAAGGTTGCCATGGAAACCAGAGCCGCTGTAGCATCCCAGGTAGGGTGCTATTCTGGAACATGCGAATGAGCACCCCAATTTTAACAGTGTGGTAGCCTCGTTCCCAGTCCCACGCCCAGCTTTTCGTTGCTTGCCCTACTGCAAGCAACGTACGTACGGCAAGCAACGAAAAGCTAGGCGTGGGACTGCATGGGAACGAGGCTACACTGTACCTGAGAGGAGTACCCCGAGAGAATCTCTCCCTCCAGCTGATCTCTGCAAGTCTGTAGTAGCTACGTAGTTTGTAGCACCGTTGTACAGCGTAGCAGGCTCTACTTGGTACTGTCGTGTGGGCGACTTGTACGTGTGTTGCCTAAGCACGCGGGCGGCGCTTTTCCACTTGGATATACGGTCATACGCTAAATCGGACAGGCACCAACTGGACGCCGGACGGATGGACAGACATCCTGAAGAGCACAACTATGTGGGGCTCGCTCAGGCTCGCCCCAAATAGTCTAAGGTTAAGATATGTTAAGTTGGAATGTCAAGGCTGGTTGTCTTCATAATGAAGTTTAAATACACCTCAATTGAAAGGAATAGCTGCCTTTTCCTTCACTGGAGGTATGTTAATCAGTTGCAGGTGAGTGAGCAAAAATGAATGAACAAAGTAATTCAGAATGATCATTGCTAGTTGTGTGAATGAATGTCATTATTGATTTGAGAGGGGACACCTCCTGACAAGCACCATTCAATATGCCAAAGAGCCTGAACACAAGCTACTGAACAATTCCTGGGTAGTCTTTAAATTATTGGCATATTCTTCTTCGATCGGGCTCCTGGTTCGGGCTAGCCCATTCTGAAATTTTGCAGATGAGTGAATAAATGAGCAGAGCAGTTACTCACTAAGAAGGTGTTGGTATACCAACACCTTAGTAGGAATGTAAAGGGGCATTTGTGTGCATGCATGCATGGTTTTAGTCATGCACCTCTGGGTTTAATAATGCACAACATCTGCAGTGACATATGGGGTGCCGTTTTTTTTAAAATCTCCTTTTTACCCCGCGCGCGCATGCGCGGAGCCGGGTTAAGCAATTGGTTTTGTCGTCTGTCGTCTGTCCAGCGAAAAAAATTGAAATCTACTCTCATAAACCGTCGAAATGGAGTCAAACAATAGCAAATAGCAAAGAACTGCTCTATGTGTACCTGACTGAAGTCAAGGCGCTCCGTTTCGCTGTATTTCGGCTATTTCCTACTTTTCATAACTATTCATAACATTGGCTCCACCTCTTCGTGACTTCAAGAACAGGACACGCAGTGCATTTGTGCTTCGAGATGACCGCTAGGAAACAGTGCTTTCTCACGATCTATGTACTTCACAGACATCATGGCTATTGTTTCGGCTGTTTTTTCCAGCTATTTCCTATTATTCGTAACATTTGGCCCCACCTCTCCAGCTTCACAATATAGCATATACGGTAAGCGGTCACTCCCACACCTTGGATATCGCCATACACGAACACAGTATATGCGATAGCAGCCCTGTTCGCCGTTGCGCATCGGCAGAGATGTCACGTCGATTGTAGCTGCACTGCATGCATCCTGGCCTGACGTTCAGCGCGGGGTATGTGTTCTATTAAGGTAGTAAACATGGGTACCGCGATCTCCGAAACCAAGTTGATGGATAAATGGGCAGCATCAAAGCGTACACAAGTTTCAGCAATACTTTGCATCAAACTGCTCCCTCTGCTTGAAAATGCCCTAAAACTCAATTTTAAGGCCCTCTACGAAACTGAAAATTTGGACCCTCTCCAAGGCCCCACCCACACTCTGACCCCATCATCAATACACACACAAAACAGGCCCCAAAACTACGGATGGATTTACCACCTGCTCTCCTCACTTGCAGGCTACAGCCCAAAGCTCACTGCCACCCTCAAAAACAGAGGTTTGGCTACCCTAGGCTTTCAAAAAAAATTCCACACACGCCAACTAAAACAGACCAAAGCCAATGCCAGTTTCCAAAAGGTCAACCTACCCCCTGCAAAACTAGGGATGCTTTTCCACGTTCACCTCTCGGTTACCGAGTTTTGGCCACACATCTACTCCCTCTCACCAGCCCAGTCCAGCTACCAAACCAGCCAAATTCGCCCTAACACGAAAATGGGCGGGGCCTGTAATGCCGAAAGGTCAACACTCTAGAGTACCTTGGCCAGGGAGCTGTCGGAGGCTGTTCACTTTCCAGGCTGTTCTTCGGCCACTTCAGCAGACCCACAAACATTCCTGCTCACTCCACCTAGCTATTCACCCTCAGATAGCCCATCGTTACATTCAATAAGCCAGAATAGCTTCTTACTTAAAAAAAAAAAAAGAAAAAAAAGAAAAAAAAAAAAAAAAAAAAGAGTGTTCAAACAAATCTTCAAAGTACCGCACGGCCACATCAGAGTACCGATATTTGAAACTCGAAAGGGCCGCTAGCCGCATCAAAGAGAGAAGCCCCCCTTGTTTATTCCGGTTGCCGCCATGGGAAAACGTAAACAGATCAATAACTCTAAATAACTGTATGCGAGTGATGTCATCTCATTAATTATTCATGAGCAAAATTGCGCGATTTCGCCGATGCCGTGTTTCCTACCTTAACACCTCTAGTTTTATACTTAGTGCATCTCACATGACACTCAATGAATCAGACGCCTCAGAATCAATCACATGACTGAACATTATATCGAATAATGCGCACTTAAGTGTACATTTATCTAGATAATGCACAGTTTTGAAGACCAATGACTGTTTCGGGTCAGTGAGTAGCACTAGATACCAGTTTTGTGCATTACAGGGTTAACTTAGTAGAGTGCACTCGTGCAATAATTATAGTTAGCTATATATCTTGGGTGGATAATGCACTCGCGCCTTCGTCTTGTGCATTTTCTCACTGTCGACCGTTAACTAGATTGCCCTCGTGCACGAAAACCCCGTAATGCACTGCAAACTGGTATTTAAATTAATCTATCTACCTATGAATATTTGGGTACGCAACCAATGGGTATTTGTAAACACCCAACTCTAGATGCTTGTATTTACAAACAGTATACCTTTTCACGGGTCTGTATAGTCTCGGAACCAGACCCCGCAAGAAGGGTCTGGTTCCGAGACTAGGGTCTGTACACGATACAAGCAACACAGACCATGGCTACACATTTTATAAATAATTTTTAGCGTGTTTGGAGTCGGTGGACTCTGTATAGCTGGGGATACGACGTAGCTACACGCAATATAATTATGCTAATACAAAAAAATCTCTCCTAATCTCAGAA
This sequence comes from Axinella damicornis, assembly GCA_963931865.1. Lineage (NCBI taxonomy): Eukaryota > Metazoa > Porifera > Demospongiae > Axinellida > Axinellidae > Axinella > Axinella damicornis. The sequence continues at coordinate 7,989,159 of OZ007511.1, forward strand.
ACGGTACACTTATAAGCCTTTATAACCACATACCGTTCATCTTCGAGTGTTTTCATGACCAACAAGACTCCTCGCGTCGCGAAAACCCGTCGCGAAAGTCACACCAAGCACTCGCAAAACGGGCAAATTGTCACTTCTTCAGACAACTTAGCTCAACGTTGCCTCAATCTGTCACGATGGTTTTCGCACGAAACAGCAGCATTTTCAACCGAGCAGTGCAACGACCCATCGCTTTTTCGCTACCTCCAAGTCTTCACCAGGCGGCTGCAGCTCAGGCCCACTGCACTATGGCTTCGTTTGTCACGCCATTTTCACGTTTGTACGCATGCGCACCTAAACGATCACTTAGCAACGAACGTAATTATTACTCAAGATCGCTGAATTAGAAATAGCGGGGAAGATGCGTTGACGGTTGTGTTGTCAATCAAACGAGGCGAGGTTAGTCCCAGTACGCATGATTTAGCTATATTGCTACCTATACTGTATTCTGTGAGCAGGGTGAATGCCTATCTCAGCTCTCAACACCATATGAATGTCCCTACTATCATAGATAATCATAGTCCCTAGGGGTAGGGACTATAATTATTATCTATGCTACTATAAACTCAGTGCCTATGCCATGGTCTTCAGACAGGGTGAACTCAGTGGCTTTGTTTGAGATGGCCGGGCCTGATTCTTCAGCCAATGCTGGAAGTGTAATACCTGAGTAATATTGTCTATGTGTGTGTGTGTGCATGATGAATACAGACGACACTGGACCAGCTTGATTTGGATTACCGGCAGCAAAGGTATTTGTTGCCTACGATGTCACCATGAATATAATGGTCTCACTGAGACCCTCCACTCCCTTAGCCTAATTTCCAACGCTGGAGAAGGCCTGGGCATATTATCTATGGCCTCGGTACGAGGCTACCATCCCTTGCTCCCTCCCTCCCTCCGTCCTGGTCTCGCTGGCCAGACTATCTTTTGTACCGTGCAAGTTGCCAAAATTAATGCCGGAGTGAGACCGCTTTTATGGTGATATTGTAGGTGAATTACTGCCATGTAGTGAATCACACGAGCAGTGAATCACATGAGCTATCCCCTAAGTTTGCTCATTTGTAACCAGTATACAGTCTAAGCGTAAGCAGCTGTAAAGCTAGTCTGGTTCCCGACCTTTCACCTGTCAGGAAAGATCTGAGCAAATGATCAACATTTCCGCGTAGCCAAGGAATTTCTTTGTGTGAATAATGTTAGTAGGTGAGAAGTCGCGGACACTAAGCACGTGCCTGACATGACTAATGATTGAATGACGTTACATTTGGCGTACACACACACTCTTTATTCATCAGTCGCACACACTAGTTAACTTGCGGTTTTCCCTCACCAGTGCTGACACTGGAATGCTGGGGTCGGCTGCACCAAAGGGTAGGTCGGTCATTTACCCAGCTCACGGATCAAGGGTCTGGGAACCAGACTACTGTAAAGCTCTAATTATTGCTGATTATGTTGATTATGTTGGCAAGACTATAACAGGAAGTGGTATGCAATCATTCTCTCTATCCTTCTCCCTTTCTCCATCAGATGGGAAGCCAATGCTCCGCCAAGGGGACACAGGGGACCGGATTGGCACGTTTGAGGGCCACAAGGGTGCTGTGTTGGGGGCCAGCCTCAACGGAGATGCTAGCAAGGCAGCCTCCGGAGCACTTCACAGTGTGAGTGGCCAATTAATCTCTACCTCCGACAACACTCACACTAGTCTCGTTCCCAGACCCTCATACGTGCTTCCTTCTGAGGGGGTTTGGGCATGAGACTACACTCACACCTACAGTCCCATAGCTGCCAAGGCAGGCAGTGCCTTAGGAATGAGATTGGTCTTGGAGCTGGAGGGCAGGGTTCATAGCAAAATTTAATAACTTTAGTGCATATACGTGTGTGTGTGTGTGTGTGTGTGTGTGTGTGTGTGTGTGTGTGTGTGTGTGTGTGTGTGTGTGTGTGTGTGTGTGTGTGTGTGGTGTGTGGTGTGTGTGTGTGTGTGTGTGTGTGTGTGTGTGTGTGTGTGTGTGTGTGTGTGGGAGAGGGGGAGCATGAACATTGCTATCTTATCTGCAGTCAGGAGCTCCTGCTGTAGTACATCTGTGTAATGTTCCAGTCCGTGTAGCCACGTTCCCAGGCCCGAGCTGAAAATAAGGTGCAATAGCACCATTGATAATGCACGCTGTTTTTGTGCACTTTTAGCTTTGAAGAATAGTTTTTGGCAATCTGACTGTACGCTGGAGTCCGGAAGTTGCGGGCACTTTGCGTGAGCGTCATACTTGCAGAACACAGTTTCCGTTTTCGAACGGAAGTGCAATCCGCTGTATGCATGCTTTTCCGTGGTGCTGTTATCGCACACTGAACTACATTGTATCTACTAGGTATACTGGTCACCAACAATGCTAGTTACGAATATACACAAGCTTTCTTGCCACATGACCTTCTCAGTCAATGCACTTGAAACGGGTTGAAAACTTAGTGTCGATTGTGACTTTGCAGCTTTCACACTCGCCTGGTGCATGGCTTTGCTGATATGCCGTTCCACGTCATGTCTGCCCATGTGGCCGTAGCCGACATCTCGGTTACCCTAAGGTGCAGTGAAAGCTGTACGCGTTTCCACTCACTTCGCGAATATACGGATACATTTGCATCCATGCTGGGTTAAATTTCGTCCGGTAGACGGCAGCGCCTTTCATCTTAGTTAGTTTGGCCTTCTTGGAAGGTCCAGGTTCCTCACCGTTGGAGTCAGTATCGCTCTCGAAGTCGCGTTAGTCTCGCGGGCCAGCCTCTCGCCACACCCACTGTGGGTGTGGCGAGAGGCTGGCCTGCGAGACTAAAGTCGCGCGTTCTGCCATCGTACTCGCGCGCATGAACCGATCAAATTTGCCGGGATACACGTGTGCACTAGTCTGGTACCCAGACTCCATTCTGGAACGGGGACTACAATTATTCGCTCGAGCTTTACAGTTTCGATCGATCGCGCGCTGGAGAAAAGCGAAGGGCGAGCTTGTTAGGCTAGTGATGTCTGAGGATACTCCCAAGGCGTGAGAACGTTATGTTGAAGCGTGAGAGCGTGAGATTGAGTGCTGAAGCGTGAGACTCACGCCGGAGGCAGTCCTGATCATTGTACTAGAAATATCTTAGCTGGTTACAATGCCAAGTGCATGGTACCTCTTCCCCCTCCCAGTAAAGTATGGAACGCTGTCGCAGGAACTGAAGTCTGTTCGTACAGCCACAAGCACATTGTCAAGGCAGTTGATTTCTCCCAGGTGGGTAATACACTGATGAGCAAGTCATGGGAGCAGTGATGACGTCAGGTGGATGAAGGGGGTTGGGGCCCCCAGTTTGTTCAGGAGGTCCTGGTTCAGTCCATCATCTGTTTGTTCTGGGTTCAAGTGCTCCACCATGAGCCCAGACTCCTAACTCCCCCCCCGACATCTACAACTCCCAGGCCTTCCACTATGGTCTACACAAACTGTCTAACACTGGGTGGGCCTAAGTAATAATATTACAGTTCCACCAAGACATCCCCATGTGAACTGTACATTGCCCAGTAACGACCATTCCAGCCTTGTCCCCAGGCCCATGTGAACTGTACATTGCCCAGTAACGACCATTCCAGCCTTGTCCCCAGGCCCATGTGAACTGTACATTGCCTAGTAACGACCATTCCAGCCTTGTCCCCAGGCCCATGTGAACTGTACATTGCCTAGTAACGACCATTCCAGCCTTGTCCCCAGGCCCATGTGAACTGTACATTGCCTAGTAACGACCATTCCAGCCTTGTCCTCAGGCCCATGTGAACTGTACATTGCCCAGTAACGACCATTCCAGCCTTGTCCCCAGGCCCATGTGAACTGTACATTGCCCAGTAACGACCATTCCAGCCTTGTCCCCAGGCCCATGTGAACTGTACATTGCCCAGTAACGACCATTCCAGCCTTGTCCCCAGGCCCATGTGAACTGTACATTACCCAGTAACGACCATTCCAGCCTTGTCCCCAGGCCCATGTGAACTGTACATTGCCCAGTAACGACCATTCAAGCCTTGTCCCCAGGCCCATGTGAACTGTACATTGCCCAGTAACGACCATTCCAGCCTTGTCCCCAGGCCCATGTGAACTGTACATTGCCCAGTAACGACCATTCCAGCCTTGTCCCCAGGCCCATGTGAACTGTACATTGCCCAGTAACGACCATTCAAGCCTTGTCCCCAGGCCCATGTGAACTGTACATTGCCCAGTAACGACCATTCCAGCCTTGTCCCCAGGCCCATGTGAACTGTACATTGCCCAGTAACGACCATTCCAGCCTTGTCCCCAGGCCCATGTGAACTGTACATTGCCCAGTAACGACCATTCCAGCCTTGTCCCCAGGCCCATGTGAACTGTACATTGCCCAGTAACGACCATTCCAGCCTTGTCCCCAGGCCCATGTGAACTGTACATTGCCCAGTAACGACCATTCCAGCCTTGTCCCCAGGCCCATGTGAACTGTACATTGCCTAGTAACGACCATTCCAGCCTTGTCCCCAGGCCCATGTGAACTGTACATTGCCCAGTAACGACCATTCCAGCCTTGTCCCCAGGCCCATGTGAACTGTACATTGCCTAGTAACGACCATTCCAGCCTTGTCCCCAGGCCCATGTGAACTGTACATTGCCTAGTAACGACCATTCCAGCCTTGTCCCCAGGCCCATGTGAACTGTACATTGCCCAGTAACGACCATTCCAGCCTTGTCCCCAGGCCCATGTGAACTGTACATTGCCCAGTAACGACCATTCAAGCCTTGTCCCCAGGCCCATGTGAACTGTACATTGCCCAGTAACGACCATTCCAGCCTTGTCCCCAGGCCCATGTGAACTGTGCATTGCCCAGTAACGACCATTCCAGCCTTGTCCCCAGGCCCATGTGAACTGTACATTGCCCAGTAACGACCATTCCAGCCTTGTCCCCAGGCCCATGTGAACTGTACATTGCCTAGTAACGACCATTCCAGCCTTGTCCCCAGGCCCATGTGAACTGTACATTGCCTAGTAACGACCATTCCAGCCTTGTCCCCAGGCCCATGTGAACTGTACATTGCCCAGTAACGACCATTCCAGCCTTGTCCCCAGGCCCATGTGAACTGTACATTGCCCAGTAACGACCATTCAAGCCTTGTCCCCAGGCCCATGTGAACTGTACATTGCCTATACTATAGTAACGACCATTCCAGCCTTGTCCCCAGGCCCATGTGAACTGTACATTGCCCAGTAACGACCATTCCAGCCTTGTCCCCAGGCCCATGTGAACTGTACATTGCCCAGTAACGACCATTCCAGCCTTGTCCCCAGGCCCATGTGAACTGTACATTGCCTAGTAACGACCATTCCAGCCTTGTCCCCAGGCCCATGTGAACTGTACATTGCCTAATAACGACCATTCCAGCCTTGTCCCCAAGCCCATGTGAACTGTACATTGCCCAGTAACGACCATTCCAGCCTTGTCCCCAGGCCCATGTGAACTGTACATTGCCCAGTAACGACCATTCCAGCCTTGTCCCCAGGCCCATGTGAACTGTACATTGCCCAGTAACGACCATTCCAGCCTTGTCCCCAGGCCCATGTGAACTGTACATTGCCCAGTAATGACCATTCCAGCCTTGTCCCCAGGCCCATGTGAACTGTACATTCCCCAGTAACGACCATTCCAGCCTTGTCCCCAGGCCCATGTGAACTGTGCATTGCCCAGTAACGACCATTCCAGCCTTGTCCCCAGGCCCATGTGAACTGTACATTGCCCAGTAACGACCATTCCAGCCTTGTCCCCAGGCCCATGTGAACTGTACATTGCCCAGTAACGACCATTCCAGCCTTGTCCCCCCCCCCCCCCCCCCCCCCCCCCCCCCCCCCCCCCCCCCGTAGATGATGCTGGGAAAAGATGAGTGGGATGTGCGTGCTTGCGTGTGTTGGTGTGTGTGTGTGTGTGTGTGTGTGTGTGTGTGTGTGTGGTGTGTGAGTATGTATGTGTGTTGTACGGAGCAGCTGATCGAGGTGGATTGAGAACAAACAGAGAGGGGCAAACCACTACATGTGTGTGGACCAAGTTGATCTTCCTAAAGCTTAGACTATCCAAGGATGAAGTACAGTATGTATGTTGATTGGATGACAATTAATTCACATGGGCTTACCAATGTCCCCTACCTCCCTCCCCTCCCAGTCCCCTCACGTCAGTGATGAAGCCCTGGTGCTGCTAGCAGACGTCATGGCAGTGTTGGCCGACACCATCTCCTGCACGGCCAAGACCAGCCCAGGTGGACACACAACAAGTATGCAATCTCTCTTGATCAGGAACCTACCAAATCTCAGCTGATGAGTAGCGCTGGGCAATAATCTTATGATGTCCGGACTCCGGATATATATGTTCTGCAAGTCACAGATGTGTGATGGCAATACTTTTGTCAAGTGTTGGAAAGTAGCTCGAGGTGGCATATTGTCCCTCTAATTATAAACCCTCTCTGGTACCGGTGCTTTTTGCTTGTTGATTCAAAGTAGTACGTGTCTGGCCTCAAACCCAGGTTCGAGGCTAAGGTGTGTCACAAGATTGTATATGGACGGCTGCTCCTCTATCTCTTTATGGACTCTGCTAGCTATTGCCTTGTCGAACTCCCTGCATTCAATTACTACTCGTATATATGAATCTCAGTGTACATTTATGGCCGGCTGTGCACAACTGTGTAGCAAATGGCCAGCTGTGCAGTATATGGCCCAACTGTGTAGCAAATGGCCAGCTGCGCAGTATAGGGCCAACTGTGTAGCAAATGGCCAGCTGTGCAGTATATGGCCAACTGTGTAGCAAATGGCCAGCTGCGCAGTATAGGGCCAACTGTGTAGCAAATGGCCAGCTGTGCAGTATATGGCCAACTGTGTAGCAAATGGCCAGCTGTGAAGTATATTGGCCTGGAGGCTGCATCATGATGCCCAACAGTCATGTTTCCAGTTTTGCTGTGGCCCTGCCCACCATTGAAAGCAAAAGGGAAGGGTGTTTGATCTATACATACCCCAGGAATATACCAACCCCCCCGCTAATATGAGTAGAACGACAAGGGGGCCTTTTTGTCAGCTGAGACTATGTTCAAAAGTCACGTATATATATCGAGCTCCTTATACATAGTTACAGC